>JAUMHQ010000044.1:3862784-3881215 GCA_032361165.1 Enteromius paludinosus | reverse complement strand
ATCTCGTAACATTACGACTTTAATCTCGTAGTTTTAGATTTTTTTTTTTTTTTTGGTGGCACTAAAGCTCCGTCGTAGCATATAACTACAATCTCAAATGATTCTGTTTCTTGCATTTATTTTGGAATCTTCACGCTCAAGGACCTGTATGGCTCAATCCCATAGATATGGAGAATGTGGGTTGATGTCCAAATTGTTGAATTTTAGCCATTTTCAATCGTCGAAATACAAATGTGATTCACTTTGCATATAGCTGTTACTTATATTGTAAAGTAAAAAATGTCTGAAGAGTAATATATATAGAAATCTATTTTATCAGAACAAAAAAAGCAACAAGTATATATAAATATTGCTTTTTTTGTTCTGATAAAATTGATTTTTACCCTTCCCCAAACTGTCTCTAAATCTCAGGTGAAAACATGACATTTAATACATTTGGACTTTCATTCACGCATCTCTTAATTTTTCAATAACACATTTTTAACACATTTTCTTTTTGAGACGACCTCTTGTTGAGTTGACACAGAATGACCCAAAAGCATTTATTCAATGCAATCTATAATAAACAATGTCATTATACACACAAAAACACAAAACACAAGGCGACATGCTTTTATAGTTAGATACTATACTACTTAAAACAAATGCACAATTACTCAACCATCCACCCATCTTGATCCACTCACATGAGCACCAGCAGGAGTACTAGCAAAGACCTATTTTTAACTCAAGAAATGTATACATTTTGATTTAAAACAAAATGTAATTGAATTTTCACGATTTTTTTTTTTTTTGAGGTATTTATTTGATTGCAATAGACAGAAGAAGAAAAAGTAATTAAATGGATGAAGGGCTTGATAATAAGGACTGCCTGATAGCCTTGGGCCAGCACAAAGGACACTCAGAACAACTGACTTAATTATAAAGCACTTTATTATGAATTATTTTATTATTCAGTTTATACTTTTGTTATCTTGTATTTATGTATGTTCATTTGTTTATTCATTCCTGTTTATCCTGAAACCGTCGCACCATAATGACATAAGCGTGGTCCGGCACGAATGCTGAAACCCTATGTGAGTGCAGGCCAGAGGGGGAGTTGGGAGGGGGACAATCGTACTCAATTCATGGCTACCATGCCTAGTGCAAGTACACCCTTAGAGGGACACAGAATGCTAACCTACAGTCACTAATGCATAAATAATGTTTTGATATTTGAAACGTAAAAAGTTGGAAATTTTATTTTTTTTTTTTTTAAATGAAGATTTTAAGTATAAAATTAAAACCGCCAGTAGGAGGCAGCATGTCACTGTTAAGTGTAAAATGTAAGTCTCTAATAACAACTTCTCGCTTATTGAACTGTTGCCTAAAATCAATTGTATTCATGCCGACTTTTGGAAGAAAAATGGCACTCTTTGTGTGATATAAACTATATGAAATGTTATAAATATAGGCTATACATTTTTTTGCCCCCATATTAAATGCCACTCCATCGGAAAACAGGTGATGGAGATTTATTACTAATCAAAGAACCAGCTTTACTGACAAGATGCAATATACTGTGCAGCCCTAACTGGTCACAATAAGCTTATTTGTTTGAATACAAGGTTACACAGGTCAAAAATAATGAAAAACAAACTTTTTGATTTTTATTTCATTTTTTCATTCTTAACGTTGAGCCCTGGGAGCCCTCAAAGGAATATTTTCAAATTGCAATTCACATTATGAGCCAAAAGACCTTTTATCTGCTGGGAAATAAAGAGTAAATGTGCATTTGTTTTATTTTAATTTCATCTTAATCTCTAGTTGAACCACTAAAAACAAGCAATTACCTTTAAGCTAAAATGATAAAAACAGGTTTAGATAAACGTTCATTAGAAAAACTCCACTAAAAGAGCTCTGCCAGCCTACACAGAGGGAGCAGGACATTTAAAGTGATAACTCACCCAAAAATAAATATTTCACTCTCTTTGTATCTGAATAACATTTATATGCGAATAAAAGTGTAAATTTAAGTCTTTGTTTACTAAATCTGTAACTATTTATATAAGTGAATAAAAGCCTAAATTAAACCTCTCCATTTATATGGACTACGTCTTTTAATTTGTCAAAGACTATGCAACATAAACCTTTAAATGGATCGACAAACGCTAGAAGAATATTAATATCTTAATATTCATTGGTACTTCATCTATAGCCCTATTCGGACGGAACTAGTTTTCTAAACTACGTTTGAGTTTCGATCGTTATCACATGACGTCCACGATTTTCATGTACATTTCAAACGGGACTAACATCTCCATGTTTATTACGGAGGTGGGCGTGTCTGTTTTGTACATCTGGGCGTCACAGAGATCACCCGCTCTGTATGCGTGCATTGCTATAATCATTCGGATTGATTACAATAAGTGTAATCACAAATACCATGGTGAAGCTAAATGTCTAGTACAGAAAAAAAACATGTTAATGTGTGGTTACTTTATTTGAACTATTATGTTTGTATTGGTAGTAAACTCATGTGTTAATTTTGATAATTAAAACATATGTAACAGAGTGCAGAAATGAACGCGAGTAATCTTACCCGAAACTGATATTACAATAGTCAGTCTAAACAGTTTATGTGATCTGGCTCTTTATTTGTGTTTATTTATATTTTTCTATATCAAAATATATAAAATGTGTGTGCAGTAAGAGCATCTACGGCATATCGTGTTGGCCAAAACACACAAGGAAAAATTATCACCAGCAATCACCGACTTGCATTTGGACGGGATTAGTTCTCTCAGAGGAACACTGAGTTTGCTGAAAAACAGTAGGTAATTTGCTCTGGAATTATCCCAGAGGTTGTGAGAGAAAAAACACAGACATGGCAGATTCGGACGGGATTAAAATCACCAAGTACGTCTGTGAAACTAAAATTTCTCTAACGACCCCCTGCAAAACTAGTCCTGTCTGAATAGGGCTTATGATGAACAGAAGTCTAGAACTTTGGAACTTAACGGAGTTAATTATATTTAAGCAGTTGTACACTATACTTTGCCATTAGAACAGAAATGGGTTTTGAAACTTTGTATTTATTCTGCAATTACTAAAATTATTATTAGTCTAGTGCCAATGGTACAGGGTCGACAGAATTACCAACTGGAAGTAAAAAAATTCTTGCATTCATTTTTTAATTTTACACTCAGATTGTGTCATGAAACCAAATAACTTTGCAGGACTAAAATTAACAACACACTTTCCAAGGACTCAGAACTACTTAGAGCCACAACAGATCTGAATTTAAACTATGCATCAACATTTTCTAGTTGTAGTCCATCTGGTTTCAAAGGGAAGGTTTTATGGCAGAGCTTTTTTATTTGTGGAGATTTTCACATTATGATGTTACATAATAATGCATTTTGAAAAAATAACTAAAACAACAAAACCAGCGACAGTGACTTACTCCGGTTTAGCTCCCTGGATCAACAGGACATTAATGCACTCCATGTTACCAGCCCGTGCTGCTTTGTGAATGGGTGCTTCACCCACATAATCCTAAAACCATATAGAAAAATGCACATTTTAATAGGCTTCACACTAAAAATGCAACAGACAGGCTGACTACATTTAACAAAAATGTAACCATCAGCATGTGCAAATCTACATCTGCATCTCTGGTTGGTAATAATCAAAAGTAAGGAATATAAACAAACACTCCTCAAGCGAGTCATAATGAAGAATTTAAACTCTTCACCCTAACACAACAGCGCCCCCTTAAGTGTGTAAACTGAAGCACAAAGGTTAATTCACAATTAAATAACCCAGATAATACCTCAAAAAGTAGGTCAAACGTCACAATTACAGCTGAAGCAATAATACATTCATTCACTTCCTCTTAAACCAAAACAGTATGGACTTGCTTGTAAGCATTATAGCCCCCAGTAGTGTTTGTGCAAATTTATGTTTGAGTGAACTTTTTTTTTTTTTACATTTTTAAATCAAAAATTCAAGTAAATACAACTCAAGCAACCTGATTAGGAACTTATTGGAATGGGCTGATGAAAAGAATGACTTTCTACAGAGTACTTTCCTAACTTGGCTCATTTTGTTGATTTTCACACTTCAAAATCACTTTCAGCAAGACGTTTGGAAATAATGAGAAAAAAAAGAAAAGAAAAAAAAGTGTTCAAATAAATATAGTTAGTGAAACATGGACAGAGGGTGCAAGACAACAGACCAAATCCAATAGGTAAAATAAATGAATGGCACCTTCTGATGGGTCTAGAAGAGCTTGCATTTGGAGGGAATCTCCTTCAGGCAAACATGAGTTCCAAAATTGTCTATTTTAAATATATTTTTATCTATCTATCTATCTATCTATCTATATCCTGCACAAATAAGAGTAGCATCTGTTCAGTCCACACATACTTATTAATTCACTAGAGAATGTGTGTATACTATATAAGAGTTACTTTCAGTCCTCAAGTACAACTGGGTTTAGCAAAAGAAATTACATTTAGCCCAACAGTATTAGGACTTTTCATTCGATCACTTCAAATGACTTCTTGTCTTTGTCTGTTAAGGGTTAAATTTCCTCCAGACTACAGTGCTTAACCCTTGAGGACAGACGTCACCATTCAAAGATCTGTCCAACGCAGACAGGATCATCCCTGCCAATAGGATCAGTTTGGCAGAGATTTGTGCACCAGGGCATCGGAGAGAGGATAGAGAACTGAAGCAAGTGGAAGCAGGGATGATAAGTAAGGGCAAATGATAAGACTTTGAGTCACTTCCTGAAAGATAAATTGCTTTAAAAGGCTAATAGATTAAATTAACCGACTGAAGGAGAGAGTGACATTTGCCATGGTGAAATAAAAGGCCTTTCAATACTAAACATTCCAGATCATTATTGAGGGACTGTGCTCTTGCAAAGTCACAAGGCTGATATCACTCCTATAAATAATACATCAATAAATCACTTTAATTTATATAGCGCTTTTAACATTATAGATTGTAGCAAAGCACTGAACATTATGAGGTAGGAGAACAAAGCGATGGTAATGTATAATGACGAGAATCAAAGTATTTATTTATACATACTCAACTCTATGAGTTTACAAAGCCTTAAGCCTACTGTATATAATTTCGATGCACAATACTTTAAGCAACATGATCAACACTTTGCTGACAGACCTGCTGCACACAATCTACTAGTTGATTTGTCATCTGATCGATTGTTTTAGCAAGTAGAAGGCCTGTTAGATTCCAAGATGAACACTTCATAGACTGAAGAAACATTTTTATTCCTAGATATTTTGTATTATGTTTATCCATCAGAATATTAAGGAGTGTTTATTTACCATTCTGTCAATCATTGTTTTAATCGCACAAAACTAGACAGCTTTTATCATAAAACTAAGCATTTAAATATCTTAGAACATACTGGAGATACAGTGCCAACTGATATTTATACACTGCTCAAAAAAAAAAATAAAAGGGCACACTAAAATAACATCCTAGATCTGAATAAGTGAAATATTCTTATTAAATACTTTGTTGTTTATATAGTTGAATGTGCTGACAACAAAATAAAATGTATTAACCCATGGAGGTCTGGATTTGGAGTGACACTCAAAAGTGGAAAAAACAATACAGGCTGATCCAACTTCGATGCAATGTCCTTAAAACAAGTCAAAATGAGCCTCAGTAGTGTGTGTCGTACCACCCTCACAGAGTCCGTTTCTGACCGTTTGAGCAGACACATGCACATTTATGGCCTGCTGGAGGTAATTTTGCAGGGCTCTGCACGCTCCACCAGCATTCAAAAATGACCAAAACGTCAGCCAGAAAGCATAGGAACTGAGAAGTGGCCTGTGGCCACCACCTGCAGAACCACTCCTTCATTGGAGGTGTCTTGCTAATTGTATATAATTTCCACCTGTTGTCTGTTCCATTTGCACAACAGCATGTGTAATTGATTGTGAATCAGTGTTGCTTCCTAAGTGCGCAGTTTGATTTCACAGAAGTGTGATTGACTTGGAGTTACATTGTGTTGTTTAAGTGTTCCCTTTATTTTTCTTTTTTTGAGCAGTGTACATATTTTGATCAGTTTTGGAGGAGCCGTTTTTTCATCCATATTTTTTCTACATCAAATTATGAGCCATAAAAGCCTGATGACACATGAAAACTGGTGTTGATTTTTTCCATTTCCATCCATTTAAGAAATTGACATTTTCTGACTATTAATTCAAGTCAGGCTTTAGAGGGTTAATTAAGTCATAAAACATCACAAATCCTATAAAATGATCAGGTACTGTATAAGGACCCACCTGTCTGTTTATTTCAGCCCCTGTGTGCAAGAGCCACAGCAGGCATTCTGGATGTCCTCCAAATGCAGCAATGTGAGCGGGGGTTTGGGCAAACCGTGTGGTCAATGAATTCACTTCACATCCCACCTGCACCAGCTGCCTAACACACTCCAGCTGTTTTGTGACAAAGAGAAAAATAAAATCAAACTAGTGACATGACTTTCCACCTGTGCATAGTTTCTCCCCACGTATGTGAAATTGTGTTCATTAAAAACACACAACCATCGATTATTCCAAAGCAATAAAGAGTAAGTACTTCAGCTCAACTTAACGACCAGCAGCTGTGTTGCATTTTCAATATGAAACACCCTAGGAACATTCATTACCCTTTTCTCCCTGACACATACTTTAGAAAGATCCACCAATCCTCTCAAACACTTTCAAGTCCTACCACCTTTGTTTAGCTGTTCGAAACCGCTTCATGGCCGAAACATTTCTGTAAAATGTGCACAATCAGTTAGAAGAACAACATGATGCACTTATTGTATGTGCGCACCAATGGTTGCATACCATTTACCAGATTATAAAATGCGTAAAGGAATCAAAAAGTGACAGGAATGAAGTGTAGTGAAATGTAGAATGGTCAAGTCAATGAAACATAGAATTGTAGTAAAACTGAATAATTAGAACCAATGTCAAAAGTGTTCAAGTGTGGAAAACAAAACACATATTACATAAACAGTTCTTTGCTCTAGTTACAAGCCACTGAAGCTTTTCCATAATGAATGCTGGGATTTGAAACATAATGATGTGTTCGAAATAGCATCAGAAAGTAATTGTTCCCACAAGACACAAATTCAATTTTTATCATTAAATAGGCACAAATGTCAAAAAACTTTCTCACTTCAACAAAACTGATCAATAACCTCATGTTAAATAACATTACACAATTTAAACAACATGACCGTCAAATATATATTCTTTAAAAAGCAGCATGACAGGCTAAACAGTATTTTAAAACGTCCAACAAACTTTAGTAACAAACCTCGACTCTGCAGGAAAATAAACTAGTTTGTTTACATTCGTGTTTAAACTACAATACGAACGATCTAATGAAACCGTAGGCAGAATATCAAGCACTCGGCACGTGAACTTTCACAATTAACTTACACCAGTCAAAAGAGTTGTCTGCCTTTTTCCGGAAAGACTTTTAAAGTTAAGTCAAATGTTAAATATGGTACTAGCTTGACTAATAGACAGCAATGCAAAAGTTTTAATAAGCGGAAGGTCAAAGTCCTTAGGGAAGGTTTGGATTTTAAATTCGCGGTTTTGGCGCGAGGGATTTTATTGGTCTTTGCTCAGCCAATGAATGAACCGGTGCGTGCTGGCGCCCGATGTTGCCGTCTCGCTGGCTGCGGTCCATGCAACTTGATTTTCCAAGTAATGTGATCCAGAAACAGAACAGCAATCAGTAACGTCCATACTCGGCTTAATTTCTTTTTTTCCAACTTAACTTCCAAGGTTTATCCGTCACTACATACACGTTAAACAATCAAGACTGTATAAGATAGACGACATGTGTGCCACTGACGCTGTAGTCTGCCTCATCTCAGAGAGAAATCATAATGCTTTCAGTTCTAACGTGTATTAAGTGATTAAGCTCTGCTCTTACCGAGCATGCGAGTTTGCACGCAGCTGCTGCAAATGATATGACCTGTTTTCCGCCGATGGCCTTATCTTTCGTCTAGGCGATATGGCAGTCAGTTTCATATTGATGGGATTTTTTAGTTTTCTCTGAATGCGCACACGCTGTAAGTTCAGTTCTTGATGACAGTACGCTTAACTAATGGTGCTACACGCTCGTTATTCCCAAAACCAGGGCACATACACGCCTCCATCTCCGGAAGAGAAAGAATAAAGAGGAATAAAGCATAAATCTGTGCAAAAATGTACTTCTATTACCTTCCCGAAGTGTGCTGCCCAGTGAATAGGGGTCCAGCCGTAAAATGAGTCCTCGGCAGCCAGGTCCGCCTGGTTAGATGAGAGCTGGAGCAGCGAGCACAGCGCGCCGACGTCTCCATCCCTGCACGCGCGATGAAGCGGGTAACGTAGACTCAGCACCTCGTCGTTGGAGAAACCGGGCTCCAGTCCTACAGACATGATCCAGCGGTTCTGCCGCGTCGCGGAAAACACAAATTAATTTGGCTTATGAACGCCCCAGAATGAGCAAGGCGGTGCGCGCTCAGATAACACCAACCACAAACACAAAGAAGGCAGTGAGACTGAACACTGAGAGAGCGCTCACTCTCTCAAAGTGTAACTTGAGTGGCTAATTGGAAATCACGGACTGAACTACTTCTGGGGCTCTGGAGTGTCGGGTTAACTCAGGCAATGTAGCGACGCACAAAAAACCCGTCATGGATTTTCACCAGGCTGATTTAGAAATTCTACAGAACCAGGTCAATCATGTTTTAAATCACATGACTAAACGTTAATGTATTTAAAAAGCTTAAAATCTATCATATCATTAAAGTCTTCATCCAGTAGAATTCTTGTGGATTTTTTTTAGAAGGAAATCTGAGTATGGTCATATATTTTGCAGAGTCTATTGTATTAAGAAGATTTGTCTTTCCTTTTTTTTATTAATTTTCCTTTATTTTTTTTCGTTACTGTCGATCTGGGGGATGGGCGACAAGTAGATAACTTGTTGTGCTCTGAACAGTGGAGGGCGAGAAAAGGCGTACAACATGATGTGGAAAGAGGGATTGCTAATCAAATTGGAAAAAAATGGAAATAACAAGACAAATGTATTACTGGATAAAGAGTTTCTTGATTGGAAGAACAATTCAAGTCAGAGTTGGTGCATTTTCTCAGGTATAGACAGTGGAGAATGGAACTCCTCAAAAAAGTGTAAGCAGTCCGATATTATTCAATCTTATGATCAATGGGATAGACTCGGGGATAGGAAGGTCATTATTATGCAGATGATGGTGTGTTCGGAAAAGAGGGAGAAATGTAGAGCATGTTGAAAAGTGTTGCAGAATGCAGTTAATTTGGTAGAGGATTGGGCTAATGAGTGGGGCTTTCATTTTCAATTTCAAAAACTCAAGTGATATGTTTTTCAAAGAAGAAATGTAATCCAAAGTTGAATATCAAAATGTACGGACAAAACTTAGAACAGGTATCTGTGTTTAGATATCTTGGGATATGGATGGAAAATGCAAAAAGGCAATAAATGTGATGAAATGCCTAGCAGGAGCAGAATGGGGGGCATGTTGTTATTCTCTTAAAAGAATATACAGTGCATTGATAAGATCAACTATAGATTATGGTAGTATGGTGTATAGTTCTGCAGCTAAATCACAGTTATTAAAGATCAATACGATCATCTCCAGTAATAGCAATGCAAGTGGAAATGGGTGAATTGCCCCTTGAATTAAGAAGGATTAAGTTGAAAATGAGATACTGGATTAATGTGAAAGAACAAACAGAGGATCATCCAGTAAAGAGAGTGCTGAAGGAAAGCTGGGAGCATGGGTGTAAAAAGGTTTATAGTTTTGGATGGACTGTAAATGAGGAGGCTGTGAGTATGGGAATTGAAAATATCAAAATAGCTCCTTCTGTGGAAACTTCAGCAATCCCTCCTTGGCTGTTTCCTATCCCGGTAGTGGATATGAGTATTTTTGAAGAAAAGCATAAAAGCGAATCAACGGTGTTAAATAACATAACAGTTAAAAACTATTTAGAGCAAGCATATTTTAGTTCATTATACATTTATACAGATGGATCCAAAGACCCAGAGTCTGACAAAACAGCTGCAGCATGGATTGGAGCAGTGGATTGAGGAAGTGCAATCACTGAATGCTGGTATTTGCACTGATTCTCTTTCTGTTTTGTATAGTTTGGTAAGCAGGATTTCTACAGCAAGGCAGGATTTAGTAAATTAAATAATGCACAGTTTATATAGAATTAGACATTATTACCTTGTTCTAAGTTTTATGTGGGTGCCGAGTCACATTGGAGTTGAGGGAAACGAGGAAGCAGACCAACTTGCAAAAACAGGCTCTGAAACATGATCAGATAGATATAAATATTAAATTGAGCAAAACTGAAGTGAAAGGTAGCCTATAATAGCAAAAGAGATCAGCAAAAATGGCAAAAGGATTGGGATAATGGGAAAATTAGTAGGCATTTATATCATATTCAAGAAAATGTTGGTGTGACAAGAAATAAGTATGGAAATAGGAGAAATTATGTAATTTTTTCAAGACTTTTTAAATTCGTATCTGAAAAGAATGGGAAAGCATGATACAGGAAAATGAGATAAATGTGGCCATATAGAACATGTAATAATGCACTGTGTGGCATTTGAAAGGCAAAGATTTCAATTAATTCAGGGTCTAAGAATTATAGGTATAAATGATTCATCACTTCAGGTGTTGTTAGGAAATGGTCCAAAATCAAAAATAAACAAACAAAACAAAATCAAAATTAAAAATTAAAAAAATTAAAATAAAACAGGAACTTGTAATTTATCTTAAAGAAACAAAGTTATATAGTAGAATTTAAGAACAGGGAAATTGTATGAATCTAAATTAAATTGAGGTGTTTATGTAGTAAAGTGTATAATTTTTATGTATATATTTAATATACACCTTTCCTGTAATCTCACATTATATCAAAGTCCATAGTATTTAGATCTCCAACCATCATGCGCTGCACACTCCTATCCAGCAGATGGCGGGAATGCACCTATTCATTTGGTTTGCCATCCACCTTTAAAAGGAAAAAAGAAAGAAAGACAGTGGAGGGCGCTATAGACAAACATTGTAAGGTCAGAGGCCGTTCGTACAACGTTATCAAATTTGCACTTTTCGAAATGAAAACAACCAGTACAGCTAATGTTTCAGCTGTGTCATCTGCAGGAGAGGTAACTGAACTATTTTCGCCGATTTCAAGTTTGTTGTTGATGAAAGAGTTTGTGCAAAGCTGTTTAGCAAGCTAATAAGCTAATTTATTATTTGTTAGTTATGTATTTACTTCTGTAAACACAAAGAGACTTTCCAAATAGATTTTGTCGTCACAAATAAAATGTATCGCTTTCCAATACCAAAAGATGATCAGAACGATCGCAAGCGCCAGAAATTACCACAAGATGTCACTGTTCAACTGTTAACCACGTTCAGTTAAACAAAATTCAGTGCAGGAGTTTGATAACGTTACTCTGCTTATAGTCATAGCGACACTGGAAAGTTTGTTTACCCCCTGACAGTAAACAAAAACGGTTCTCTGTGTTTAAAGGATGTAGGAACAGACTGCTTTGTTCGAGTCAGAAAGCGAGACTTGGAGAAACTGGAGGCGGAAGTGAGGACACTACGAGAGCTTGTTCCAAAAGTAATCAATAGTGACTTTATTGATACTATCCATAAAGGACGTTCTCTGGATGCATGTAAGCAAACACTCTTTCAGTACCAGTGGTCAGCTATGCTACACATGGATTTGGACTAATATGCATATGGATATTGATGTCCCAACAACAGAGTTGAGCAAAATTCAGAATTGCAGCTTTAACTCTTCAGCTGGACTGTGAATTAAATTGACCACACATTACAAGAAGTTGAATTTGAATAATAAGTTGTTGTATTTAATGAATTCCAATTAAAAAGAAATCATCCCAGGTAATGCATCCTAAAAAAAAAAAAAAAAAAATTAAATGTGTTCTTCCACTTCATTTACACAAGGCTTTAAGCCAACATTCAAAGTTTGTCTTGGCACGTGCTAATTAAACCTATTACAATATGAATTTCTTTCAATTTCCTTATTTTCTGCAACTTAATATTTAAATATTGTTTTTTGAATCAAGAATTCCGTTTCCTAGATCAATTCAAATGTAGTGCTAATTCAGTGTCAATTCCATTCTGAATGGTGCACAACCTTTATAGCATTTATAACAATACTACATGTTGTTGTTTGAAAAGTTTCTTTATTGTTATATAGTTAAAGAGCGCAGTGACCGTGAGCAGCAGAAACAGAGAGAGGATTGTCTGCACATCCGCTCCAGACTAGATGTTGCTCTGAGCGAGTGTCAGAGAGAGAGTCAGGTACTAAAATAGAGAGGAGAGAATGAGAAACTGTTTGGCCTATACTGAAAAGTTTATAGGAAAGCATCTGTACAAATAGTTTTGCATTAATATACCTTAAGTCTGTCAGTGAGGTGGTTCTTCCACAAATTCTGTAGGTACATTATTGCTGTTTAGTTATTCGTGTGTGTGTGTGTGTATGTATTGTATGTATTTCCTCACACATTTGTAGGAGAAGTTGGTTTTAAAGCAGCAGTTAAGGGAGTGCAGAGAGGAGATGCAGCAGCAGAAAGCATTTTGTACTGAACTGGGCACAGCTTCTTGCACCCTGCTCTGGAGTGCGTCCCAAAGGGAGGAAGCAATCAGAGACATACTGGCTGCTGTAAGTTTGTACCATTTTGGGAGTGGACACTGTTAAGAGCTGACTTCCAATTAGATTAAGTGTGCCCTGTTGTTTTGTAAATGGGACATGAATTTGCTTTACCTCAACCAGGTAAAAAAACTCTTCATACACTTGTGCGTCCACAGGGTAAATTGGAGCCCTTCCTGAGTGTTGCAGGTCAAACCTTGGAGAATTTCATCAGGTTTCTGAATGACGAGGCAAAGCCACAGCAGGGTTACAACTCAAAAGACCATCATTTAGTTCTGGCTCTGGCTGGTGTTGTTACAAGTGAGGGCACAGAGTTTGTTTTTACTACTAGTTCAATCTAACAGTCATAACTTATTAACTTAATCAGCGTTTCATCTGTTCATTGGTTTTTAGATATAGCTGCTGTGTCTTGTGGACGGGACTTCTTATCCTCTTCTGCCCATATCCTGTTAGATACTTTGTTGCAGCTGCTGTGTCTGATGAAACCAGGAGTGTTTCCAAAACTTAAAGTGTATGTCACAACTTTAAAATACACATCTAAATATTACTATTTCTGGACATTTTTTTAGGCACAGACACATATGTAAACATTTTTGAAAATGATATTGGCATTTCCAGTAGTATGTGATTGTTTATTTTTGTGTCCAGATTGATGTTAATGGCTCTATATAACATCACCATTAGTGTGAATGGGCTGAAGCTCATAAGTGAGAGCCCTGGACTTCTGCCTCTTCTGTGCACCCTTCTGGAAGGTGCGTATGTGTAAGGTTGTGTGCAAAGACCCTCAAGCATTTTAGCAAGCATTTTGATAGGAAAGGATGACAAATATGAAAAACCGCATACTGTGGGTAGGACCTTTTAGAGGTTATTCAATCCCAGTTAAATGACTTTTCAGCACTTGTAGAGGATTATATTGAGCTCTCTGACCCCCGACATGACCACCTCTCTCTCTCTTCCACAGACCCTGACTCAGAAGTGTGTCTGCAGTCATTGAGGCTCCTTCAATCCTTACTGCTGGAGAGAGAGGTCATGTCACACATGACAACTGATTTTCTGAGCTCTTTCCCACTCAGTCGTATCCACCATCTCGCTTCAAGCCGTAACCCTGCTCTCAAGCAAACTGCTCAGGAGACACTGGAAGACTTGGCTAGCTTTACCAACTCCCAGACTAAAGACAAAGAGAAGGAGCAGTAAAGCCCAGGCCTTCATATTCACTTTAAAAAGTAGGTATAGGTCTAGCAAAGTACATACTAGTTCTAAACCTTGGCCATGTTCACAACTAGAGATTTCCAATAATTTGTTTTCTTTTCAAAGTTAGTTTAGTCATCCTGTACTGTGTTAGGCCCTGTTAAGAAGTGACTTCTACAGAACTTACTAAGCTTTATTTGTGCTGTAAATGCTGAACACAACTATAGATAGATAAGCATGTCTTTTATAAAATGCCAGAAAAGCCGTAACACAGGCTTTCATACACAAAGTGCCCTTTATATCACTTTATGCCCTGTATGAAATTTGCATCAAATCGATATGTGTGCTGCCCTTTCTTACACACCCACAACATCAGCTGTCTCTGTAGTCCATCCTATGTGGATTTCTAAACTTAAACATTGGAATGATAACTCATCCCTTTACAAGCAGCCTTACTTGTTAGAACACAGCAATCAGCATATAGGTCAAATGTCACTAAAGATTATTAAAGTGTGGCCCTTCAGTCAGCAGCAATAATGTTAGACATGATGGTGTCTAGTGTATCTAAAGTTAAATGCAGTTAAACAACCTTTTAGTTGATGTTTTTAAACATTGACAAATCGAATGTTCTTTAAAATGTTTGATTGTTCTCATTTTCATTGATTGCTTTTTTGTGGTCTTTTTCTTTTTACACTGTTCATTACTTTTTATGTATATCTATATTATTGAGCAAAGATCTGTTCATGTTAAACAACTGAAGGTGTTTTTTTGACGATGATGATGATTTGTCACACAAGAAGTCCTCTTCTGTAAAAGTGATTGACACCAATTTGTAAGATGTTCATTTGCCCATCTCAGATGCATGCAACATTTTAAAGGCCATCGACTAGGACAACTTTATTACATTCTAACAACCTACAATGTGTGTTCCTTTTTATAATTGACTTAATCCTGTTTTGTATATAATTTTGGGACTAATCAATAAAGCTGACTCTCTTTCTTTTTGTGAAAAAGACAGTAATGAGAAGAGGAAATTAGCTTATGTGATGAGATGAAAGCTGATGTCAGAGTAAATCAGACTAAAACAAGAGGTCTTTGATGAGGGAGATTGTCAAAAAAGAGATTGTTTTAATTGATTGCTATAATGTGAGTCCTAGTCCTCATTTCAGTTCAAATTTGACATTGTGTTTTGTGAATGCATGTAAAGTATGTCAGTTCTTTTTTTTTTTTCAAATTCAGTTTTTCAAGCATAGGGAATTACGCCATTTAAAAAAATGCTGAAAAAACAGATATTTTTAAAGGACAAAAAGGGGACCATAACCTACAACGTCTCTTTTGGTATTTGGTATTGTCTGCAGTCAATCTAAATCAAGTGGAAGTCCATTAGCATTCTTTCTCTTAAAATATATGTTTTTACATATACATATTATACGGGAAAAAAAAACCTATATATAAGAAATGGGAAAAATATAGTATATGTAGCATTTGTTTTGTGTCTTAGTGGTTAAACTCTTAACTCTAATATATAATATAACTAATATAACAAAACTCAGATGGCTTTGTTGGTATTGGTATAGGAGCAGAGGGATAGGAACAGATGATAAGTGATAATGAGAGAGTCCAGAAACAACCTGACTGGTTCACTGAGGGACACCAAACACGTCTTCTTTCATCCACGTTTTCCTGCCCCACATCTATTTGAGCAACAATCCACCGAAACCCAAGTAACCTCAGTAAGCAAAAAAGATTAACTGAATGCAATAAAACGGAATGGAAGTTTGGATGATTCAGCGCGTGGTTGGACAGAATAATTTGAATTCTCCCTGATCTGCCCTACTTCACTGCGAGAATCAGATTTTACTCTGCTGCCGCCTACAGTTTGCATTATAGTGCTATCATATGCTGAAGAAGCTCTTTGTAAGAGCTCTTTTTGAAAACGCACCCCTAGAAAGGGCACTACTGTTATACCGTTAATCGCAGGTTATTTTGTTAATGTTAACACCCTTCAGAACTATGTGATCCTACTCGTGTGCTGTGCTAAGTTGCTGGGCAACATTCAATTTCGTTTCAGCGACTCTGACGCAAAAGTGACGTTAATGAAGTAAGAATAATTTTGTTATGGCATGTTGGCAGGAGGCGAAGTGGATCTCATCAACTTTACTCTTAGGGGAATATGCTACTGATGAAACGTGGAGCTGGTTGGAGATGTGACAGTCCAGCGCGAGACGACTGATTGCTCGTGAGAGGAACAAGAAGATAATTTGAGTTGACTTCATAAACAGACGTAACGTTAGTGGCTTAATTTAAAGGATTCCTGAAAAGTTTCAGCATATGAAGAGAAACTTATAAAAATGGATTAAGATCAGCGTTCTAAAAGGTAGAACCAGAACGGTTTTTTTTTTTCTTTCTATCAATAAAATGTATTTCTCTCTCTCTCTATCCATCTATCTATCTATTTGGCTAGACTACGAACTTTTAAGGAAGCTGAACATTTTGAATGTTCTGGAAAAACTATCTATTAAAAATGTAAAAATATAAATAAAAATATGATTGAATTTTTTGTTTTTCATTTTTTCCCAATATAGCCTACCCTTTGTGAATGATACTTTTATTTGATTATTTTATTGTAGTAGGGCCAATGCGTGCATTATACATTTATTAAATAAGTGTATGTATGAAGTGTCAGTGAAAACGGATTGTCCCATCTTTTTAGGTCTTTGTCACAATGGTGATTTTGTCGGAGGAAAAAGTGGTGAACCACTCCGGCAGACCACTGCAAGTAGGTTTCTACGAGATTATCCAGACACTAGGCAAAGGAAACTTTGCTGTAGTCAAACTAGCTAGACATAAAGTCACCAAAACAGAGGTATGTTGTGGTTTTTATCATTCCTTATAAAGCCTTTCAATCAGCAATGTTCATTGACAATAATTAGTACAGATATCCTTTGCCTATAGGCCAAATAAAGTTACTGCTCATGTATTTCATGTTTAATTACCTATTTCTTTCTTTCACTTCTTTTTATTACACAGGTCTGTTTAATTTGACCTATTCCTTTAATAAACAAACCTATTCTCTGTTTTTGCATTAACAGGTTGCTATAAAAATCATTGATAAAACTCGACTGGATGAATCTGACCTGGAGAAGATTAATCGAGAGGTTCAGATCATGAAGCTTTTGAAGCACCCACACATAATCAAGCTCTACCAGGTGTGTGTGGACTTGTGTTGTTCATTCATTATGATTTATTACTATCTGTGTATAATATATTCATGCACGCATAGACCTTGGTCTATAACACATGTTCTTTTGAAATTAGTGTTTATTATGTTTTATATTTTCACTAATTCCATTATTAAACTGATAGTTTAACTGTATTTACTTTAGATTTTTCCTCTGACTTAACTACACGCCAGCGTTACACCAGTTTACAGTGAACTTACATTATCCTAATGCACCATGACTTTCCCATGGTTGCTGCTTCCTCTCTATACTGGTCTCTCAGGAGTATGTGGAAGAGGGAAAATAATGACCTTCACAATGGAAAGGTCATACAACTGGTTTTTCAATAACTCAATAATAATATTTGAGTTTATTTAGATGCATAAGACATATGTCACTTTTTTATGGATATTTTGACTTTTTAATGTAAAATAAAGAGCAGACAAGTAGAAAGATCACACAATGATTCTAACCTGTGTTCTCTTGAGAAACAGCTCCTTTCTGTCAAGCTTGTTCACGACTCCAAAAAGTTTGGTTTCTTTATGAAGAATGACTGCTTATTACCAGTCTGAAGAATTCATGGTTTTACTTTTTGTAGGTTATGGAGACCAAAGATATGCTGTATATTGTGACTGAGTATGCCAAGAATGGAGAGATGTTTGGTAAGCCTAAAGAGAACATTTTAACCTACTAATCTGTATTTTGTATACTTATTCTGCCATTGCAGATGCTGTTAACTAATACTGTTATTATCTTTATATATCTCTCTCAAAGATTATCTTACTTCAGTTGGTCACTTAAGTGAGGCAGAAGCTCATTGTAAGTTCTGGCAAATCATTGATGCTGTAGAATATTGTCACAAGCATCACATTGTACACAGAGACCTGAAAGCAGAAAATTTACTCCTAGACAGTAACATGAATATAAAACTGGCAGGTAAGACCATGTATTTCTATTTTTATTGCATCACTTTTTAATTAAGACATCATTTTAGTAAAGTAAATCATTATAATAGTTATACAAATTAATTATAATAATAATTGATTTTATTCTAATAATAATAAATATGACAAAAGTAGCAGATTTCTCCTGTGATCCAATTTTATTTTTCGGCATTGTAATTAGACAAATTAAACAAGGGTGTGAAAGGTGCTGCTGGAAACCTTAAAAAAGTGCCTATTTTTAATAATATCTCAAGGCTAATATTAGGCTTGTGCCGGTATTCGGTAATGCGATAAATCGCGGTAATGAATATGCACGATATTGTTATCGCGGGCACTTC
>JAUMHQ010000044.1:3751086-3762993 GCA_032361165.1 Enteromius paludinosus | reverse complement strand
TGTTAATTGTCTTTATTGAATAAACTGGTAATGTATTGAATAAACAGAAAATATACATAACGGATCAGCAAACTAGAATTTTTTTGTTATAGGTTTTTTTTATTATAGGTTGAAAACCACTGGTCTACTTTATCTTACGTACATATTTCAGGTCTTGGAGTCTCTACTAAAGAGATAATGAGCTTAATCAGGTTTGTTTGATTAAGGAGACATGTGCAAGTGATGTAATGTGAAATTTCTCCAAATCTTTCCCATTTAGAAACAAACTCGCCTACATAATTTGAGAAAAATTTCATTTTGGGTGAAAGATTCCTCCATTCTTTTCATTGCACCAAAATAATAATAACAATTGTCGTTTGTGTAACAACAAATAAAAACCTAATGAAGAGAACAATCAATAGTTAAATACTTTTAATTCAGCATTATTTCAATTAAATATTTATGAATACACACACACAAATGTAGCAAATTTGGATTAGCATGCAGGATTATTAGAATCATTTGTGAAACATACCCTTGAATGTCTTAGAATGGTATCATTTAAGTACTTTTATATTCTAGCATATTCAAAAAATAAATTGTTAGCTCTGATAAATTAAGAGTATCGATGAGGAACCCAAAGCCACTTGAAATTAAAGTGGTAATTAGTACAAAATATATTTACAAATATGCTACAAAATCGCACTTCATGATTTAAAGACATACCTAAATGTCTTATCACGCTGATTGTTAAATAAGACAAACAAACCTGTGCTAAAGGCACTTAAAGTAACAAAACGTGTACACTCAGAAAATGAGACAAATCACATTTGAATATGTTCTAGTGTTCATGAGTGTAACAGCTGATGTTTATTCCTCCACTGTAAACAGCGGTAGAACTAGTGTGAGAATTAAACGATCTCAATGATCCCCGTTTGGTTTACCAACAATTATATTATATAGGCAACCTAAAGTATACAGGAATCTGATCCAGTGCTTTGAAACAATGGCATAGGAATGTGATCCAAAGAGATTAGTTTAAAGTTTAAACAAGGCATGTAATTCTGACAGACTCTTCAATTACTTTCATTGTTGGAGCAAGATAAACGTTTGGTCTTTTTAAATTCTGCAATGAAAACAATTCTGAAATTAGGAGGTTTTTCTGGCATTGAGTATGCATTTTTGCTAACATATAAGGAGCGTTTCAACAACATGAGCCATTCGCCCGTGGCTTCCTGCGCAGGTCAACAGTGTCTGTGGGGAGCAGGTGTTCTGCGCGATCTTCAGATGACAGCACGCGTCTAACTGCTTCCTCAAATGCAGCCGAGACATTAGTGGCATCCTTTGCGCTCGTTTCAAAATATGGATATCCACCGTTCTCTTGACACCACTTTTGAGCCTCTTCCATGGACACCTGACGCTCTGCTACATCTACTTTGTTCCCTAGAACAACAAACGGAAATTTCTCTGGGTCTCTGACATCTGCGTAGTAGGCAAACTCTTTCTTCCAGTTGTTGAGGTTCAGGAAACTTTGATTGTCATCCACGCTAAACGTAAGCAAACAGCAGTCGGAGCCACGGTAAAAGGGTGTTCGGAGACTTCTGAACCTCTCCTGGCCTGCTGTGTCCCAGATCTGTAGAGTGACCGTGTGACCGTCCACCTCCAGCTCTTTGTTTAAGAACTCCACACCGATTGTGTGAAACAGATGTGAATCAAACTTGTTGGAGACATATCGGTTCATGAGGGAGGACTTTCCCACACCACCATCCCCCAGCAGAATTACCTTTAACAAAGACGACTTGGTGGTCATGATCAAGATCTTTCATAGGTTACCTCACCCATAGACCTAAAAAAGAAAAATCAGAGTGATCAAGTTTTTCTAAGCATGTTTTCTCACTTTAAAGTGAACTATTTTTGTGAGAGGTGAAGTAACCTGTTATGTGCACAACCTGGTTCTAGAAATATGGTGATTTTCAGAGTAACCTACTAGCCTGAATACCTTTTAATGCCAGTGTGACATAAAGTCAACTAGCAGTGGAATCTTTATAATATAAAGTTTTGGCCCCAGACATTGTCCCTCACAGAAATAACAATATTTCTGTTTAGAAACGTCCCATGACAGGAGTCCATTCATTGGAACCCTGGAAGCGCTGATCATGTGAGACACATCTTCACGGATTGTTCTGTCCGTAGTATATGTAGTATAACAGTATATGAAAATAATAGAACTCACGAGGAATCAATGTAATTAAACTTATTACATCAACTCTTTTCGATAAAGAATAACATAGACTGACAACGAAGCAGCCTGAACATGTTAGAACAAGACCTGTGGGAGATAACAGATTTACGATGTACAGCTAGACGGAATGTAAGACTGGTCTGCTATTTTATAGCAAACATTTAACAACCAGACAGCGCTGTTCTTGATTGCTTATACGGCAGAAATATCTTTGAATACGACATAGGTTGAAGTCAAGCCCATTTTTACTCGACTGCTAAGTTAATCAATGACAAGCTGAGAAACTGTTACAATGCCCGTTTTAAGCAAATCGTAAAAAGTAAGGTAATGTTGAGGTCACTTAAGTGTGGGAGAAAAAGAAAGTGGCGGCATTCCATTCAATCGCATTATCAAACCGGCAGATCTGACTGAGACGCTCCTAACAGCGCCATCGTTGCTTTAAACGTCCTGGCAATTTCTACACATTGAATTTTGTAAATGTAAAAAAAATGCTGCGCGAGAAACATACCGTTATTGTAAGAATAATACATTACCGTTGAGAATTCAGCAATGACTGTCGAAGTGCTGTGCTAGCAGCGCCATTCCGTAAAGTACAACCAGCATCTCCAGTGTATGGAGCGGCTCAAAGACATGGCGCCCTGGGCTGGCCAAACAAGCTACTGAAGCTCATATGACCCGGCATTCGTTTATAAGACATGTTATATGAAATCAGTTAATAAAACAGCACTGAATGAATGAAGTTAGGTTCACAACTGAGGTCAACTTGATACGAAAAACCACGGCTTAAATGTTCATTCTGTGCCTTTCCCCTCAATATTTGGTAGGCATATTAATTATTAACCATCTCAGATTGACGACAGCGTTATCAGCGTGTAAAACCAAATGTTGTCCCTGCTAGTAGAACACACTCTCAGGTACACACACAAAATATTATATCAACATATTACATCATTAAGCTTAGATATAGAACTTGAGCAAGAGAACATAATGTAATCTTAAAGAATATCTAAAACATGGAATGTTGCAATGACCAGCAGATAGGCTACCATGGTAATATAAGAGTTTAGTGTTTTTTGTATAACTTTGATGAAATCACTAAATCTAACATAAAGTTCAAGATGTAATTCTAAACATATCTAAATTAATTCTGGGTAATATGACCTGTATAATATATATATATTGCTCCACATTGTTGAGCAAGATATTTGAGTACATAAAATACATTCCTTGGACTGAGGCATCCAAAGAAATCAGTCTTTGGACCCTATCTTGGGCAGATTACCAGGTCACATGCTCTCTGCATGTGGCACACTTTGTGTCACATGTTAGCTGAGCCTAGACACAAGTTCACATTTAGCTAATGCTGCATGGTTTGTGCTTCCCCTTTTTTTTGGGTGATCTGAAAGTAACTTAACTGGTTCTCATACGTCCATTTACTGGCCAAAACCATAAATAGAGTAGCAAAGATCAAACTCATGAGCTCTGAAAAAGATTGCAGAGGAAATGGATTTAGAAATGACACAGCAGTTATTATTAGCGTAGTACAAGCCACAGTTTAAGAGATGGAGAATAGAGAAATTAATTAACAAACGTTGAATTTGGCAAAAGCGACAAATAAATGAATTATTGGAACCATATATTCATGCAAATTTCTTCATTTGAATATATCGTTATATGAAATTAGTAAAGGCACATAATTTAAATTACCAGTCAACTCCTAATCCAATGGATTAAATAAATTAAATTGCTTGACTTGACGCAACTCACAACTACTTAAAAGCAAAATTTATACATTTATAAAACCTACATATTCATTTTCTAACAAGACGGTCATAAATATCTAGAATTATAAGATGAGGCTAAATAGTTATACTTTTTAATGCCACAGTTCATTAATAGATGTGCATATTCAATTTAATCAACAATAATTCAGTCCCAAAAGTGTGATTGTAAGATATGGTAAAGAGCCTAAAAATATTTGAAAATATATTTCTAAAAGTATTTTTGAAAAATCTTTTGATCTCAAAGATAAAAAAAAAATCTGCGTAACATCATATATAATGCCTCAGTTTACACTCGGGTCAAACTTAACCTGAAAGCACAAGGTATAACATTAAATAGTTATATCTCTTTAAAATAATTAAGTGATTTGATAGACCTTGTGCATTTGAAACATGTGGTTCTTGAAAACAATGCATTTTAAAACTTACAACTCATTTACAGTAAGTATGCATCTCCTCTGGGTCAATAACTTTCTTTTGGCCTTCAGTTTGGCATTGGGGCGAATGCATTGCGTGGGTACACTGCAACAAACTGAAGGCCATGAGAAAGTTATTCTGACTAAAAATAATCTTTGCTATAATCTTTGCTTGGTTTAACTGCACAGAATGGTCAATTAGTGCTGAAAAATATTGCTAATCATCTTTATTACAGTTAGGGTTAGTAAATATACACACTTGTTCAAAGGCAAACCCAGCCGCTGTGGTACCACTGCTCTCCACAATTAGCACACATCATGAAAGTCATTGAATCATCATCTGCACTGCCACTCCGTACCCAAGATGGCAAGAAGAGCATCCCCCGTGAGATCTGCGTCACCTTGCAGTCCAAACTCTCACAGCGCCTGCAGCGAACTTTATTGGTGGGTGTCCCTTCCACTGCCTCTGGCAACTGATGCTCACTGATGCCCATAGTGGTGTAACCTTCTCTAAGCTGTCGAAGTTCCTCCCCTGCCATTTCCTCCACTGACATCCGGGCAAAAACATCTGGAGTCAGGTGTCCTGATATAAGGCCTTGGCGTAGGTGAGGGTTCTTCTGGTTTTTTAGGTTGGCCACCTTGCTCCTGATGCAGGACTTGTACTTGAGCTGGTTTTGTCCGTGAAGAGCATGAACATGTGTTTCAATGTCCTCAGCAAGAGCTTTGTGCTTGTCCATAATATCGGAGTCTATTTGCTGATTTATAGTAAGAGCCTGGAGAATCAGATGGACACATTTGGATCTCAAGGCCATGGAGTCACAGGAAGCACTGGGCTGATTGGTGTTTTGAGGAACTGAAGTTTGAGAATCTTGCTCCTTATCAGATTTACTATATGATGCTGCAGCTAGAGTGAAGTGTTCTCCCTCACACAGCAGCTGAACAGATTCATCTTTTGCTGGACAATGCTTTTCCAAGGACAGTTTATTTAAGCATGCATCACATTTGTCCTGGTTTACGTCCTTTGTTATATCATCTTGTTCTGTGTTGCACATAAATGTTTCATTCTTGTTCCTCTTTTCATTTGAGTGGGACACCTCAACATTAGGCAGGTCATGTGTGTCTAGTTCCTTCTCCTCCCACATGTCTTTGTTACTTTTCAGCACAGATGACAACTTGTACAACTGCTTCCATTTTGAAAGCAATCCCTTAGCTATTGTTCTAGCCCTCACAACTGGACAGAACTTAAGTAATTTATATAGGACCTTAACAATCTCTGTAGTCTGCAACTGCTCTAACGTGACACATGCGTTGTTCAGGTCTGTCAATAGTGATATAATATCTTCATAGCCGCCATCAATTTGCAGCTTCTCAATTTGTGTAGCATAATTAATTATCTCTTTAGTATTCATGACTTCTTCTGCGTTAAACCGACATTTACGAGAAAAATATTGTCGTTGGCTGCAGCGTTTATAAGAAAAAACTGCAACAAAATATGTATAAAATAAATATTCTTTAAATTGCAGACTAACGCATCTCCTTTACCTTTAAAGTCGTCGTTTCTTGCAAAAAACATTCAACAGTACAACCTTTTTAAGAGACAACTCGCAATCCTTCCGCCATGTCTGATTTTTATTTATTATTACACGTTGCACCTCCGTCCTATAGAGGGCGCAGTTGCATAAATACATCTTTAAAATGCAGGCATAAAAAACTTTCGGTGTACCACTGATCTAAATCAAAGAGTATAGAAGAGAATATATATATTCTTATAGAAGGTATTCTATACTCTTTGTCTATATTATCTCTCTCTCTCTCTCTCTCTCGTTCTATATATGTATATATAAATTTTTCATGAAATTATTTGTATGTTATATGTGTTATTAAATAACAGAAGTAATTAAAAATAGTCTTTCTCTATTTTAAATAGAAAATGTACACTTCTGTTAACTGTCCAGGGTTTTATAGATTTGTCTCACATTTAAGTAAACTTAACTTTTTGTCTCGCGGAAGTTGCGGAAGTAATGGTTTGCAAACGTTATTTATTTTATTTGGTAATGGAGAAAATGGAAAACAAAAATCGGCCGTTTGGTGGAATGGGTAAAAAAACAAACAAACAAACAAACAACACACATATATATATATATATATATATAAAATTACCTTGCTGGAGAAAAAAAAACAATAGAACACTGTCCAAAACACAATAGAAAATATAATGTAATGGACTTAATGGTTATAATGGGAACTGTGTTGGTTTTAATAGAAAGTATAATGGTGTACACCGGTATGATGAATTCTATTGGTGGGAGTAAATCCTATTGGAAAAGCGTCCAAAACACACTACAAAAAGGAATTTAGTTTTTTATTGGGTTTACTGGAACAAGTTAAATGTTCATAATGGTGTTCTAATGGAAACCATTAGAATTTCTGTGATGGTTATATTGGGCTTCTATTTTTTGTTTTGTTTGTTTTTTTGTTTTAGCAGGGTACATGAAAGCTTAGTGTCTACTTTTAAATGAATGACTTCATATTGAAAACAAATATTGTCTAATTATGTAATCGGTATGAAAGCGAGGTAGGCCTATCTCTTAATAATATATTATTAAAAATATATAAATATAAGCTGTTTGCACGAAACGTAAGTATGCATTTTCTTTTCCATCACATGTGCACTATTTAATTTTCCATTTTAAAGTAATGAAAGTAGTAAAAGCAATGAAAACTCTCACAGGGGGTTTGTTATATCCGGAATGGCTCATGTATGGGTTCTCACATAAAAGAACAGCACGGTCTTTTGGTTCATAGGCTCATTTTTGTTCTTCACAATAACAGGCGTAATCTGAGAGTACAACTCGTTAAAAAGAATTTCAAACTTGTTTTCTTTGTTACTTCTCACTCAGTGTTCCTATCTGTTTAGACTTTTGGGTGGAGCTGCACCAACTCCAATTCCTATACTTTTTTTCCCTGGGTTAGGAAGGACAGAATTGTGTACCATTGTTGTTGGTTATTATTATATTTCAGCTTTGAGAGAGAATGGAAATTTACAGAGCTTTGTACTGTTATTTAGTTACATACCACAAGAGGGGGCTCCAATCTAATTTTTGTGCCTGATGCATGCGTTCAAACCCTTGGGGAAATAAAGCAAATACTGTCATTTCCTGCTTGCTCTCATGTGGTATTCAAGGCAGAGGTTGGTTAATGGGCACTGATCTACGACCAGATGTCTACAAGCTAAATTCTACTCAGACGTCAACAAAGCTGTTGCACATTCCACTACATAGAGTAGCATGCATTGACATGCCTGCACTTGCAGAAGGACATATTGTCACACAGCTGTACTGCAAAATGTGGTAACCTTGCAATTATTACTTTCAAGAGATATTTCCACATCATTTGATTCATAAAACGTCATTTTAGTGTTATAAATAAATGTATTTCGATCGATTCAACAATATTAAATCCTATTATTGACTTTAATAAAAACAGTACATTTTAGATGTTACAACTTTTGTCAGTGTATGGACCTTCATGACCTTTCCCCTTGAGTAACATTCTGAAGCAGATAACAGTGCAAGCGTGGCACAGCATTTATTTCCTGTAGATTATTTTAACACTATTTTCATTTCCTCCTGGTTCCAACTCTGGGCCTTTGATATACATTTCAGGATTAGGATTTAAACACATTAGCTACAAGTATTATGAGAAGTTTAAGAACACAGCTCTTTGTTATTTATTCTGTTACAACATAGCTACTGTGTAATGGCTACTTGCACTACTTGAATTCTCACTTTATCAGTATGTTTGTTCCACTGTATTGTAAATGCCATCCATTGTATAACATTGTATTGTACATTGTCCTATCATCGTCATTCTAAATATGATGCCATAAAACCTTCAATTGGTATTTTTTGGATTGCACACATTATGTATCTTTCATGGCTTCATCTGAAGATTATTTGGTTGACTGTAAGTGTGCTTACACATCTATGTGGTGGAAAAATGTTGTGGACTTTAACCTTATTAAGTCAGATAAGACAGTCTAACTAGTTTATCCTATGGTTAGCCCTAGGTGTTGTCCCAGATTATGGCAAAGGTAAATCCATTGTTGTTGATGAAGATGATGGTAATAAGTGTGAGAACAGAAATAGACACACTTTATCCAATACTATCACAGTCTCATGGATTTGAGTTTTATCTCCCATATACATATTCCCAGAGATAATAAATAGATAATTCTTCTGCAGTTGATCCATGTAAAGTAGTTTTGTTGTCTTAAATTAACATATTAAGGTTGATTAAAAATAATAATAAATAATCTTTTCTTACTCATTTAGATGTTATTGTTTCTTTCATGGTAGTTGAACAGTGATATTAAAGGAATAGTTTATACAACATTTTTATTTCTATTACCATTTACTCATTTCAAACCATATTTGTTTTCCCAAACAATGGAAATCAGTGATCAGCAAACTGTTTGGCTATACCAAAAATCCTTCCACAAAATATTTAACTGTGTCCATGTTACACATATTACATGTAATTACTATACTAGCAATAGCGTAATTACAAGCAACTAACCTTAAATCAAACTTTAAATCGAATTGCAGTAGATGTTGTTAATTAATGTTACTCAGTGCTTATTTGTGTAATTACTGTAACCTACCAATAAAGTGTAGCCAAATAAAGAAAGTCATATAAGTTTGGAATGATGTGAGGGTGTAAAATAAATTATGTAATTTTTGACAGCATTTTTATTTTTGTGTGAACTATCCCTTTAAGTGAGAGCGAGACATGGCCAGGCAGAAGACGATGTCTTCAGAGGCAGATGCAGTGAGACAGGCTTCTACAAGCAGACAGAGTGAGATGAGGATAGACTCTCGCAGGCAGATACTGAGTGAGACGGGAGGAGGGGGAGAGCTGAAGCCCTGCTGCTGTGAGTGTGACCTTGAGTGAAAGAAAAAAAAAAGAAAGAAATTGAAAGTGTGTTGCTCAACACATTGCTCAGACTTTGGGCCCAGTTAATGACAATGAAAATTGCTGCTGGCTACTGTTAGCAGGAGATCTGCAGTTGTATGGTTTATAATGTCAGTTCCTCCCTCTGTAAAGGTCCCAAAAATGTATCTGTAACTGTTTATCCTGCAGAAAAACGAAACGTCTGCCAAAAACATAAACACTCGGTTCCACGTGAACATTCAGTCTAAACTCACAGCAAGGAATAACCCTGTTTGTTTTGACTAGGCAAAGTTTTGTTTAGGTTTGAGATGATAGGGAATTGAGCAATCATGAAATTGGGTGCAAATATTTTTCAGCAATATTTAGCATGTTATCCATGACTCCTCTGGGCTGTTAGTGTTGTAAAAGTATGTTTTTATTTTGTTGACATCTTGTCAGAGGACTTCGATCTAAAACCTTTATTTTTTTAAGTAGGTTCTGTAATGTGTAGAATTGTTTCAAACCTTTGCCATACACTGTGCTTCATTTAGTTATGGGGTTATTTATATGATGTAAAATTATCAAATGTATTAGGTGCAAAAAACATCATTAATGTGTGCAGTCTAACTACTGAGAGTACTGAGCATATACAACAATCAAATTAGTACTAGTACAGTTCTAGAACTGGATTAATTACCCTGGTAATAAAACGTATTTGTATTTTAGTCTGAATTGGTCTCTTTAAGATTCTCTGTTTATTCTTAATGTTTTAGAATTTCATTACTATGTAATATTGAACTGTAACAACAAACTGTTCATGGTTATGACTGAATGCAAGGCAAAAAACAACAAGTGGCAAATCTTATGTTCTGTAAAACACTTTGTTCTCAAATTGTGGCTGTGTCTCGCCGCCTCCTCAAGATTTCACAACAGTCTGCACGTCTCCCTTTCCCCTCCCTCATCTTTATCTAGGCTGATCAGTGAGTTATTAGACATGTCAGAATAAGTTACTCTGCTCTGAGTTTGAAAGAGAGAAATAGGAAGAAAAGGGTTGAGAGAGACAGAGAGAGAATGAGGGGAAAATTTTGATGAGTGTGTGAGTAAAAGACTATGGGTAAATGAGACAATGACCGTTTTTTATTTATTTATATTTTTCTATATGACTGACCTGTAACAAAGCCTTAGTTGATATATACGTACCTATATCATGAAAAAGTTTCTTTTGTACTTTATTTCAAAAAGTGAAAATTTCATATATCACGTAGCTTAAGTTCTTTAAAGCATGTTCATTTAGCACAAACTCCAGCATCAGTGAGGAGTGTTGGAAGTGATCAGCCTGTGGCACTATTGAGGTACTATTGAGCCTTCAGCTAATCTGTATTTTTGGGTTGACTGTTCTCATTGGGTTCTCATCTTTCTCTAAAAAAAAATATCCCATAGATCCCATATGGGGTTCGGGTCAGGCATATTGGCTGGCCAATCAAGCACAGTAATATCATGGTCAGCAAAGCACTTTGTGGGCAGGTGCTCAAGTCCTGCTGGAAAAATAAATCAGCATTATCCATTAAGCTTGTCAGCAGATGGAAGCATAAATTGCTCCAAAATCATATGGTAGATGGCTGCATTGAATTTGGACTAGATAAAATACACAAACACCAGCAGACATCATGGCACCTTAAATCATCACTGATTCAGAAACCCTGGACTTCAAGCAGCTTGGAAATCTGTGTCTCTCCAGTCTTCCTCCAGACTCCAGACCTTGATTTCCAAATAAAATGCAAAATGTACTTTTATCTGAAAAGTGGACTTTGGACCACTGAGTAACAGTCCAGTTATTGTTCTCCTTAGCCCAGATAAGATGTGTCTGATGTGGTTTCTTGTTGCTTCTTGATGTTGTTCTTTTCCTGAAAACATGCTGAGCATGGAGACTCCAGCTTCAGTCCACTCCTTGTGAAGCTCTCCCAATTGTTTGAATGGGCTTTGCTTGACAGTATTCTCAAGATGCGGTCATCCCTGTTGCTTGTACACCTTTTCCTATCCAGTTTCTTTGCATTTAATATGCTTTGATACAGCAGTATGTGAACAGCCACCCCTGTCAGTAATGACCTTCTTTGACTTACCCTCTTTGTTCAATGATTATCTTCTGTACCACCAGTCAGCAGTCTTCCCCATTATTGTGGTTTTGAAGAAGAAGCAGAAGAATACCTGGAATTTATACTGTTGGGATGGTCATTTAATGAAACTCAAATATAAAAATTCTAGTGCTGTCAAATGAATAATCGTGATTAATCGCATCCAAAGTAAAAGTTTTTTTTTTACGTAATATATTTGTATGTACTGTGTATTTTTATTAAGTATATATAAATACAAACACATACATGTATATATTTAATGAAAATATGTTATGTATATACAGGTCCTTTTCAAAAAATGTTATTGTGTTAAAGTTCATTATTTTCTGTAATGTACTGATAAACATTAGACTTTCATATATTTTAGATTCATTCCACACAACTGAAGTAGTTCAAGCCTTTTATTGTTTTAATATTGATGATTT
>JAUMHQ010000044.1:3740602-3750986 GCA_032361165.1 Enteromius paludinosus | reverse complement strand
TTTGGGTTTTCATGAGCTGTATGCCAAAATCATCAATATTAAAACAATAAAAGGCTTGGAACTACTTCAGTTGTGTGCAATGAATCTAAAATATATGAAAGACTAATGTTTGTCAGTACATTACAGAAAATAATTATCTATATAACAATATGAAAATTTTTTGAGAAGGACCTGTACTGGTAAGAACCAGCAGTGGATCATCAAGGTAATAACTCAGTATTAAGAATCAAGCATGCATGTGCCAACTCTGTGGTCATTTTTAAAAATGCTAATATTTTCTCTTGTGGACTATATGTAAATATATTTAATGTGAAATGTCTTATTCAGGTCAGTACTAAATTAAAAATAATGTGCATGTTGTATGATACTTATTATTTTGGTAAAATAATTAACATTTTGCAGATACAGAGTGTATGTAAAATTTTAACTATACTGTAACTGTATATAAAGTAAATGTCAAAAGTTCAAAACAAACAGCAAATCACCATATAATCATGTGACACTGAATGCTGGAGTAATGGCTACTAAACAAATCTATATTTTTTTCTCTCAAAATATGAAAAAGGTTTTTCCACCTTCATAGTAACAGATTCCCTTTTGGTTGAATTTCTTACATAATGAGGTTGGGGGATGGGAGGAACAAAAAAGGAGAGAGATAGAAATAGGAAGAGTGAGAGATTATCTCATTTCTAGGAGTTTTGATCAAACACCTTGCATTACATAAACATACTAAAGAACATGCTTATTTACTGTTACTGAATTGTCATATAAAAATGGAAAACTCTTCAAGTCAGGTTTATATTTCAGCAGATGTAGCTAGATTTCTGCCATATTTGGGAGCATGGCAGAATCAGGACGAAGGAAACATGTGGCCAAATTCCACAGACGGTTTTTATAAAGTTAAGGCTGAATCATGATAATACCAGCCATGACCTCTACTGTGCCTGTTTGAATGTATGATGGAAAAAGATAAAAGTAAAGCTTTTAAAAGAAGTAAAAACGTCTCAATAAAGTAAAACTAAATATTAGAATTAAATTAATTAATTAGATAATTTAAACACTATATGAAACAAGTATAAAAATAAGATAATAAAAATGTTTTTATTAAAAGAAAATCTAAATATTTATGTTTATGTTTACACTGAGGCCCATCTCCTTAACCATTTTAAGGAGGCTTTAAATTAATATCAGTGCTCAAACAGTTTAACCAAATGTACACATAATCTTGCACTTCCCTTTTCCAAGAGTTAATTGCAGAACTCTCAGCAAACCTTGTGATTGAAGGGAACTTGACTCGGTAGAAGAAGAACACTTTTGGGTCTTTCTTCCTCTTCTGTTGCTTCAGCTTGAACTGTTACAGTGTACACTACTGACAATGTTTTCATGTCCCCATGCAGTAAGGCTGTGGCAATAATATATCTCTGGTCTGCCTGAAATCAAATAGAATCATTGCAGGAACCAGTGTAACTAAATAAATCCAAACGTTGTAGTGTGAAGTCACAGTTCTGATAAAAAACAGAAAGTGGGAAAGTTAGCTTTTTTTTCAAGTGCTTTTCTCCAGTTCTTTTCAATATTTTATTAGAGAGACAGTAGTGCTGTATTTAGGTTAATAAAAGTAGTAAGAAAACTGATGAAAACTAAAAAAGTTTTGTGGCATCAGTCAGTGAGAGGATGTGTTCTTGGAAAAACTAATGACCAAACAACAAATCTCACTGAGTATTAGTGGTTCTTCAGGGCTCTGACTTAGGTTTGACCGTGATGTCACTTTGTGAAAACAACCAAAACACATAACTTTTTTTTCTTGAGCTGCACAAAAATGCAAACACACACACAAATGCACACTTATGTCTGGTGTCCAACTGTCACGCAGAGAAATACCAATAGGGATTTGTTATCAGCAGACTGGTTGAGTGCCTTTGATAAGACTCAATAGGGGAATTTCAGCAGTTTCTCACATCCTTATGCACTGATCTAGCAATGAGGAAAAGACATCACTAATCTAAGGTCACTTTCTGTGAACGTGCAGGTTATAAGCATGCAAAGCGGACCTCCCACAGACCTCCATTTTTAACTCTCCTATTTTCACGTCGCACAATTGAGGGAACGCAGGGCCCCCAGCGGCATTGTTGAAGAGCCACAATAATGCTGAAAGAACGCTGAGAAGCTGAATGTTTTAAATGTGTGTTCTGTGTGTATAGCCCATCTGTTGCATACTTTGAGTTTTGTGTTTGCCAGGATGGCGCCAAAAGGAGCTTTGCATTTATGCCAAGACATTTATAGACATCTGCTCTCTTTGGTCAGTTTTCTCGCTTATTCACACCTTTCTCTTTCTCTCTCTCCTTACAAAATCAGAAATATATATATGGACAAAAACACTTACTTTAAACATTTGCTTTTACTTGCATTCATTTTGGTGAAATTGACATTTTGGGCAGTTACACTTCACACTAAGTTTAATTAGTTAATTACTTTAATTAGTTAATGCATTGTATTTTCAGGTCAGTGTACACAAATGTACGTATATGAAATATATTGTCAAAATGAATCAGCAATGTTTTTTATTGCACACAGAACATTTAAGGCACAAATAAATACATTTCCCCATGTATTTCCATAGTTCTCATTGTAAATGTTGAATTTTGCATGTATAGGAAAATGTTGTTTTGTTTTTTTTGACACTTTTCAGGCAGAACTGGGATACCTGGTAACGTCTCAAGGTTATGAATATAACCCTAGTTCCTTGAAGGAACGAGACGCTGCGTCCGAGATGCTTTGGGAACACCCTCAGCGTGACCACGCTCTGAATCGTATGTGAAATCAGCCAATGAAGAGTTGGGACGTCATAGGCCAGGAAGCATATAAGCATATGGAATGCCGGCCAGCAAACAGCTCCTGTCATACAGCGGAGCGCCGGCAGGGGATGCCGAAAGTGTGGTTTCGAGATGCAGCATCTGGTTCCTTCAAGGAACTAGGGTTGTATTCATAACCTTGAGACATTCCTTTTCAGGACATCTAGCTGCGTCCGGGACGCTTTGGGAACGAGATGCCCACGCCTCCAGACTTTCCAATTCCTTGCCTAGTGTGTGTGGTGCATAGCTAGGGCACGAGAACAGAAGAACAAGGAGTGGCTCGCAAGTCCAGTCCATAAAAGCGGACAAAATTGTGAGGGGGGCACCAGCCCGCAGCGTCACATATGTCAGCCATAGAGACCCCTGATAGCAGGGCCTTCGAGGCTGCCACACCGCGAGTTGAGTGCGCTCTGACTCCTAGCCTCGGCAGGAGACCAGAGGACTCGTAAGATGTATTAATGGCATCCACTATCCATCGGCTCAAAGTCTGTTTAGTCGCTGGGCCCCCTTCTTGGGTGGACCAAAGCATACAAGCAACTGCTCAGACTTTCTCCACAGCTCTTTGGACGGATGTGTCCAGTGCTCACAAAGTCAAGATGTGTAGGGGCCACTGAGAGGGCCTGAAGGTCTACTCTCCTCAGAGAGCACAATGCTAGCAGTAGCCTCAACCTAGTGCACCGCGGAGGAAACGTATAACCAGGGGTTCTTACTGACGGTATGTCCACCAGGAGAAGCGTGGTAAGCCGATATGGCCGCCACATAACCTTCAGGGTGGACTGGGTGACCCCAGTAGAGAATCTACTCTGCAAGAACTCTAGAACTGTACCGACTGGGCAGTTGACTGGATCTTGTTGGTGTCCTCTACACCAGGAAGTGAAAAGCTTCCACTTCAGGGCATATAGTTTCCTCCTACATGGAGCTCTGGACAGGAGGATTGTCTTAACAACCTCGGTTGAGAGACATGAAGCTTAGAGATGTGCCCCCTCAGAGGCCACACTCTCAGCTTCCACAACTCCGGATGGGGGTGGACTATAGTGCCTCCTGCTTGTGAGAGGAGGTCCCTCCTGATCGGTATATCTAGAAGGGACACTAGGTCCGAGAACCATACTCGGCCCAGCCAGAACAGTGCTACTAGCAGTAGGCTGACCACGTCCTAGCGCACTCTCTCCAGAACTCCTGGGAGTAGAGCAATCGGGGGAAAAGCGTACAGAGGACCACTGTAATGGTCTCATGTACAGCAGGCCAATCGGTATGATGTTAGACGCAGCTGCCATTAGGCCCAGCAGCCTTTGAAACTGCTTGACAGTCAGTGACCGGCCTTCTTTCACTCTTGCGACTACAGTGAGGATCGAGTCTACTCGAGCAGGTGTCAGATGTCCCACACTACGCCACGATAGGTGATTCTCTGAACTGGAGAAAGAGCACTCTTCTTGGCGTTCAGTCTCAACCCCAGACGTTTCATATGAGCGAGGATGACATCTCGATGTCTGCCCACCTCGCTCGCCGACTGGGCCAAAATTAACCAGTCGTCGATATAATTCAGTAGGCGGATGCCCTGGAATCACAGTGGAGCCAGCACTGCAATCACACGTAAACGTATGGGGTGAGAGTGCCAGGCCGAAGGGAAGTACACAATACTGGTATGCTTTGCCCCTGAAAGCAAACCTCAGGAACTTACTGTGAGAAGGATGGATTGACACATGAAAATATGCATCTTTTAGATCTATCGTGACAAACCAGTCCTCGGACCTGATTTGTGATACGACCTGCTTATAGTCAGCATTCTGAACTTCAGTTCCATTACTGAGAGGTACAATATTCTGAGATCTAAAACAGCCCTCAGCCCTCCATCCTTCTTTGGAACTATGAAGTAGCGGCTGTAGAACCTGCACTCTTTTTCGTGAGGAGGGACCACCTCAATGGCCTCCTTCCTAAGAAGAGTTTCAACTTCTCGTTCCAGCACCAGAGCCTGCTCTGAATTCACAATGTATCCTCTTTCTACAGTATGCAGGACCCATTGAAACACATTTGGCAGTAGTTTCCACGCTGCCAATAGTCTACTAGGGGTACCAGCCTCTCGAGGCTGGCCTCTGGTGTTATTGGAGGAACAGGCGGAATGTCTTGACGCAGCCCACCCTCAGGTGAAGCTGCGACCTGTCCCCCCTGAGTGGTGAGGTGGTCTCCTGAGGGCACCAGATTTGAGCGAGCACTTGCAAAGCATAGCCACACTGGGTGATATATAGCTTGAAGGCGTCTGTACAACCTGTTGTAATGCTACTGAAAATGTAACCACTGCTCCGCCTCGGCGGCAACGTGGGGCTTCGGGATGAAACCTAACAAGCAAGAATTGCCCTGCACTAGCAGGGAATTGAACCCGGGTCTCCCACACGGGAGATGGAATGAATGAGAATGGAATGAGAGTTCCAGCTATTCAGAACTAAACAGCTCTGCATTCAGTTCCTCAGAACCAAACGCAGTGAAAAATCCAACCACTTAAATCCTCAGAACCAAATGGAGTGAAAAGAACCGCACGCGGGCTTCCGAACCTCGAGTGATAGAGCGCTAGATCTAGGGAATGCAAAGTGGAGATGAGCCGGTCTCCAACCCGTCCCAGATCCAGATGCAAGACTTGCGATCTTAAACGCCGCCATGCCTCAGCAGCAGCGGGAGAGAACTGGGAGCTTGCATGCACAGACACACTCCTCGGAGCGTGTCTGACGGACAGCAACACTATCAGCCCCCTCGAGGACTGACAGCGCGAGCTCCGCTCCCCAGCTGCTCGTAATGACAATATGCTTGTACGTACATTCTGGTGGGAAAAGGATGAGGATAGGGATCGCCGTCCTCGTTAAATCCCACAGTGTGATTCCCTCAGCACAGCCTCCGCATCCACCTCGGTGAAAACGGGGCCGGGATCATAAGGAACGCAGGACTGTTACACACGAAGCGCGCCGCTGAATGACAAAAAGCTGGGCGGCATTCCATATGCTTATATGCTTCCTGGCCGATGACATCACCCACCTATGACGTCCCAACTGTTCATTGGCTGATTTCACATACGATTCAGAGCGTGGTCACGCTGAGGGCGTTCCCAAAGCATCTCGGATGCGGCTCGAGTTCCTGAAAAGGAACTTTAAGCTTTTGCTTTAAATTGTATTAATTTTGGTGAATGAGTGACAGTGGTTAAGCTTTACAATAAGGTTACAGGGTTACTCCACCCCAAAATGAAAATTATGTCATTAATCATTTACCCTCATGTTGTTCCAAATCTGTAAAAGCTTGTTAGACTTCGGAACACAATTTAAGATATTTTGGATGAAAATTAGGAGGCTTGTGGCTGTCCCATTGACTGCCAAGTAAATAACACTATCAAGGTCCAGAAAAATATGAAAGACATTGTTCGAATAGTTCATCTACCATCAGTGGTTCAGCCATAACATTATTAAGCTATGAGAATACTTGAATACTACAAAAATTACAACTTTATTCATTGATTCTGCAACGTTCAAGCATAACATTATGAAGCTATGAGAATACTTTTTGTAAGGAAAGAAAACAAAAATAACGGCGAATGAATTCATCTCCGTAGAGCCATTTTATGTCCACTGGTCACAAATAGTGTGCACTCTTTTCTGTCAGCCACAACACAAAGATACGTTTTCTATATGTATTTACGCTTTGATTTGAACAAAAGCCAACACAGTCTCATGACCAATTTGTATGTATTGGTACGAGGTGGCAAATTCATGCTAGTTCGTACAAATTCGTACGACCTCACTCATACGATTTTGTATGATTTGTCTAAACCCCAGTGATGGGTAGGTTTAGGGGCGGGGTTAGGTGTAGGTCATTCGTACAAATTCATACAAATTGGCAGCTCGTAAAATACATACGATTTAGCAAAAATCATATGAATTCATATTATTGAGGTCGTATGTATTTGTACAAATTAGCCACCTCGTATAATATGTACAGATTGCCTGGGCTGACAAAAACAGCACATCCGTGTGCCAAATAGTACTTTTAAAGTACTTATTAACACAAGGTTAACTTTAATTATTTTAAATAATAACATATTTATAAATTAAATTAAATTAGCTGTAGCCTATATTAATAAATGCTTTTATTGTTTTCATTGTAAGTTGATGATACTCAATGCTAATGATTTGAAATTGTATTGTAAAGTTGCAGCAGCAGAAAATAGTAGAAAGGGATGGAATATTGTATGGTTTTAGACACAGAACAACTTATTATTACTAATGTTACCTGGGCTACAGGACATCACAGACTCCAGTGTATACAAGTCCAAATGACTTAATATTTGTTTGGAAATAGCAGCCTAGTTCTACTTGGCATTTTTTTGTAATGAAAGGATTGCTTGCTCATAATCTCTATAAATATGCATAACACTATGCTTGAGATTCAGTTTTGTGACATAACTGCACAGAGGATTGTAAGACTCCACTCACACAGTGCAGGGTGAGAACTATAGAGAAGGTAATAGAGTTGACGTCAATGGAATCTCTGTCTCTAAGATGTAGGACTCACTTGAGGAATGTTTGCAATTATAGACAGCACTAGCTCTAACCTCACTTCTGGCTGCTGCTCACTTTTGGAATTTAACTTTGTTGAAAATATTTTGCATGATATATCTGGGGGCCTCTATTATGTAACCACAGCTTTGACTGTTGGTTCAGCTTTCAAGCCTGCATACAGTAAGTGTAATACAGCATATTTTTGGCCAAACCGATGGTGATTCCTCTGAGAATGTTTTCTAGGTTCCAGGATAAGTAACAGAAACATTTCCTAACCGAAAATTTTGTACATGGAGTCTAGCGGTTGATTTGACATCAGCATGTGTGTTTCTCAAATGGTTGTTGAAAGTTTTTTTTTAAATGAGTAAAGATGTTTTGGTGTTTTCTATATTTCAGTTTTCTATATTTCATTTATCTATCTTATCATCTGCTCTTTTTCTCTGGCAAGTGCTCTATGTCTAAAAGCTCTGTTTACTGGCCCTAGTAACAGCTTGTCAGGTCAGCAGCAATTATTTAGGGACAGTGAGTGTTTCTGTGTTCATTTCAGTGTGATCTTTGAACTTTTGGCATGTTGATTTTAGGTCTAAATCTGCCAGAACAAGATCAGCTTCTTATAGTGTTTCAAAACATAACATACCTTAATACATGTTAAAATTCATTTCAAGAGATTGTTGACATGCAATAAATACATTCTTCAGTTAATGTCTATGAAAGAAAATGCACAAGTGAGTGTTGATTCTCAAATAAATAGTGAAAAACAAAAAATTAAAAATTAAAATCTATTAATTAATGACAACCCAATGTGAGGGATTTTTAAAAATTTATTTATTTATTTAATTTTTAACATGCAAGTCCTTTAAGTGACTTCAGTGATAGCATCAATGAAAAAAAAACTGACAGCAAAATCTCAAACCTTCAGTTTGCTATGCCCAGTCTTTGTATTGCTTTCAGGAATGAATCTTAATCCACTCATAACCCAGGCTAAACACACCTAATACTGTATAAGGCCTGTGTATGGCGTCAGTTCTGACCTTCTGACAGTCTTTGCAGTACAGTACCACAGCCAATACAGCTCTCAGCATTGCTGGCATTTTTTGCACGTCAAAACAAAGTGGGAGATTACAAAGGACAAGTCTGAACATATTTGTGTGCAGTTTTTGTGGATGTAGATTCCTGTGTGGGACTTTAAAAGGGTTTTTTGTTAGTCTTTAAATGGAACATTATCACACACTGCAGTTTCCTCCTTGTTCTAACTTATAATGTGTATTTTCTATGCAAGTGCTAAACATTTTGCACCAAAATATCTTGTTACATAATGTATTGCAGATATCAGGCACTTAAACCACAGAAGGAAGATTAACTTGTATATTTAGTCATAAGTATACAGGTAAATGTTACTATTGCAAAGAGACAACGTCTTGTTTTCTTTCATTTACAACAATCTGAAGACACTGGTAGATATAGAAGTATCATTTGTCATACACTGCATAACCATGCTCTAAAAATAAACTGTCTTCAAAATGTACATCATGTTTTTAATTGCACATTCTGCAGGCGGTTTTTATGGTGGAATTTGTTTTCTAAAGAATAAGACAGTAAATACTTTTTTTTTTCATAGACAATTTACACAGAATGACAGCTTGCATTATTAATGCTGCCCTTCAATATGCAGTTTGCTTTTAAGTTTGCACAGAGATTTTACAATTATGGAACCTGGCTGGTTATTTCCTTTCCCGTGACAATAAAGATTCTAGTGCTCTTTAACAACAGATGTACGATATATCCAAAGCTTGTGCATAAAACTGGATTCTCAAGCCTGGACATGAGAAAATTATCTTTCCATCAGGCTTGTTTTTCCTTGCTTTTCTCAGAACTCTACGGGAATTTTGAGTGAATTTTCATCATGCTTGAACAGAGAAGTTTGAGCAAATTTGAATTAGTAGTTAGAGGTTTATATATACATATATATATATATGAAACATGCTTAAAACACACACACAACAAATCTGTAAATATATACTGGACATATCCAAAAAATTGAAAAGTGTATCACAATTCTTGCTTTCTTCTTTCAATCAAATGCAAAGTTACCCCTTTGGGTATAAAACAAGTTATATCTCAAAAAAAGGTTTAAAAGTGGTTTGATATGCTTTGTAATAGCTTGAGTATTTGGTGGGCGTGTGTATGTTTGTGTGTGTGCTCGCAGTCACACACGCGCGTGTGTGTGCTGGGCCTGCAAGGTTTTTGGGTCTGTTGAGATTATTGCATAACCAAATCATGTCGACCTTAGTCAAGATCTGCAGAACTGGAATGATGGGCCTCAAGGCTCTGCCTCTGCCTGTTTCAGCACAGCACTATTACACCAACACACACACACACACTTCTGCATTCTTACTGTGTGTGGCAGGATCAAATCAGGATGAAGCGAGAAAGCAGTAAAGTGTTAGTGAATCTATGAAGATGCTTTTCTGAGGAGTGAGATCATCATGTTCATCACCATAACAGTGTATAGCCATATAATCTTTAGGACACCTATAGGACACCTTAGGCTATAAATTCCTCTGCACATGGGCACAAACAAAACTTTATAACTTCAGCAGTAATGAAGTCTGATATGAATGCTTATTTCAAGCTCTTAGAATGTAGCACCGACTGATCATATTTTCAGTAGCCTTTTTAAATTGATTTTAGTCTAATCTACAGTAACTTGATATTTCTATATTTCTTTTGCAAAAAAAAAAAGATAACTTGTTATTTTAAAGAGATATTTCTAACCAATATAATGTTACTATATTTCTGCATTATATATATATATAGTCCCTATATAGTTTTTATTTAACCTAATCAAAATAATCCAACTGCAGTTGATTGAGCTGAATTGCCATGCACAATGAACTCTTCATATATATGTATATATATATTTGTGCTGTCAAATGATTAATCGCGATTAATCGCATCCAAAATAAAAGTTTTTCTTTGCATAATATGTTTGTATGTGCT
>JAUMHQ010000044.1:3704336-3730501 GCA_032361165.1 Enteromius paludinosus | reverse complement strand
AACAGTCTGTGTTGTGTTGGAATTTGACTGTTTTTCAGTCGTCTTTTGCAAACACTTGATTTATATAAGAAGTAGGACACAATGGTGTTTGAGACTCACAGTATGTTATGTCCATGTTATGTCCTGTTATTATTCAACCTTGCCAAGGTAAATTCAGTTTTCCATTCTATGGCACCTTTAATAAATATCACCTTCCAGGGCTCACTAAATGCGGGCAGAAGATCAGGCCTGAGGACACCGAAGAGCAAGACTCACCATTGTTTACATCACCATTTTGCCCCGTCACTCACTTCCGGTTTCTCTGTTACAGGCGTGCGCTCCTCCCCGAATCCATGGAGGACCTTATAAAACAGCTCACAGAGGTTAGCGTTCGCCAGCAACACTGTTTTGAGCTCATCACCGAACAATAAAGCAAGATTCAAGGATATTTAGCGGAGCTGCGTTTGCCAGTGGCTCAAAACATCCCACTTCTGGATCTGCGAGTGAGTTTTTCATTACCTGCGTCTTCTCAAAATAATTATAATAAACTAAAAAGAGAAATTCTAGGTCGACTAGGGCTTTCAGCCACTGCAGCTCCCCAGCGCTTTCATGATTGGGAATACAGAACCCATTTGCCAGCCTGCGCCCAAGTCGCCAATCTGATGCGGTTAGCCGAACACTGGCTCCTGGAGGGGTCGCCATCACCCAGTCTCGACGCTGAAAGGGTAGTAGTCGACCGCATGCTAAGAACGCTGCCCCGTTCAATGAGGCAGGCTGCCGGCATGAGAGGTTCAAAGTCCCTGGCTGAACTCATCGAGGTGATTGAACTGGTGGGCACTACCTATCACCGGGATACTGGTGAGCGAGCGCCGCCATTTCCCCGGAGGGTGAACCAGGAGCAATGGCCGCCGGATTGCACCCGTTTGACCGGTACACAGATCGTCCAGCCCCCGCGACGAGCCAATGCCCACCGACCCGCCTTCCCCACTTACAAAAACCTGGATGGCAGGCTGTGTGGTTCACCAGAGGACCCCAAAAGGAGCACCAAAAACCACTGTGAAAATTAAAGGCCGTATGTATCGTGCGCTGCTGGATTGTGGAAATGCTGTATCCCTCATCAGACCCGCCACGCTGGGACCCCGGCCAGTCTCCAAACCTTCGATGCCCATCACCTGTGTGCATAGAGACACACGTCAGGTACACACTAACATGCTTACCTTTTATAAAGGCCAAGAAACCTGGACCCTGGAGGTGGGGGTCTTAAAGGACCTACCAGCGCCCCTGGGACGTGACTGGCCAATGTTCGAAGCAGCCATGGCCACCGCCACACAGTTTGCCCAACCTAACCGTCACCAGCACCGGACGCCATCGCAGGGGTCTGAGAGCCAAATCAGCATGCTAACATCCGACAGTGGGAGAGATGGTGCGAAAAAAACCTCTTTTATGATGTTTTCCAGCAGGTCATGGGAAGGGGAGATTTTGGGAGAGCGCAAAAGGAGGATGATCACCTTAAACATTGTTGGAGCCAAGTACGGATCCTGGAGGGCCAGGAGGTCCTCCTAGCACCCCATCCTCTCCCACACTCGTGGAAAATGGTCTGTTTTACTGTGTCGCGGAGCGGCGGGTGGAGGTTAAACGTCTGCTGGTCGTCCCCGAGACGAAAACAGAGACCGTACTGGAACTGGCCCACTCGCACCCCAAGGTGACCAGCCATCCAGAACACCATCCAGTGCATCCAGGACAGGTTCCACTGGCCCGGGCTCGAAGGAGGGGTCAAGAGGTTCTGCCAGGCCTGTCCCTTGTGCCGACGAACCTCACCAAGGAAACCTCCCCCCAGCCCACTCATTCCACTTCCCATCATCGGGGTGCCCTTTGAGTGGATCGGGATGGACATCGTAGGGCCTAGTCGGGGACACGAGCAAATCCTCGTCATCGTGGACTACACCACCTGGTACCCTGAGGCAGTCCCCCTTCGCCAAGCCACCGCCAAGAACATTGCCTGTGAGCTGTTCCTGCTCTCCAGCCGGGTGGGCCTTCCGTCTGAGATACTGACCGACCAGGGAACCCCGTTCATGTCCTGGCTAATGGCTGACCTCTGCCGGCTGCTGAAGGTGAAACAGGATCAAATACATCCGTGTACCATCCCCAGACAGACGGGCTCATCGAGAGGTTTAACCAGACCTTAAAGCAGGTGGCTGCAGAAGACAAAAAAGACTGGGACCAACTCTTACAGTATGTGCTGTTTCGCATCCGGGAGGTGCCCCAAGCCTCCACAGGGTTCACCCCCTTTGCTGGCCTTCCAGCCCAGAAGACTGAGAACTATCTTCGATGGTGTGTGAACTTACCTGCTCTCTCTATCTTTTGCCTCCACAGACTCGCCGTGACCGATTGGTTCCCACTTCCAGGATCCACTCACCGGGTTAAAAGCACCTTCTTTGCACCTACCCCTCACTGGAGAAGTCACTGGGAAGGAGAACAAGGAGAAGAGGATTCACACCTGCACCGAGCACTGAAGAGGCTGCCAGCACCATCCCTATTGTTTCTTTACCTGCCATTATTGTTAATAAATATCACCCTCCGGGGCTCACTAAAGTCTTGCTCTCTCTTGTAGTTCCTCGCCAGGCCACAATTTGTAAGCCTGTGTGCGTTCTGTAGCATCCTCTGTAGATAGTTCCATTAAACTGGATTTTCTTGTGCTTCCTAATTCTGCAGCCATTTTTTTTAAAGCCTCTGCCTTCGCTTGTATAGCAGCAGCTTTCTTCTCCAGTCTTAAAGCCTTTAATGATCAACTGGATGTTGATCACTAAAGATATTTGTTTTACTGTTCTGCCCTCTCTCAGAGCGGTCCATATGCCAGGCCACCTAAACCTGAGAGCAATCTGCTGTTGAGACAGAACTTAGAAGACTGGGATTGGAGACTGCACCCTCAGTTAGCAATTCTCATTTGGCAGATTTTTGGGAAAGCAGAGGTAGCAAGTCATACACATATAGATGGCATTCCGATGGGCCGCCATCTCATGGTCTCTCATTTTATGTAGGGCTCAAGACTGCTGAGACTCTTTCGTCCCATACACAATTTTCCATTGTGCTAGATAGACTGCGCTGACAACCTTTTGAACCTTGGAAACAATATCTGAGAAAGTAATGACTTTAAAAACGGTCCTCCTAAAAGCTCTGTCCTCCCTCAAGAGAGTTTGAGAAATGCTAGTATTTTCTACTCTACTCTTATGTGTGGATTTTGCGTCAGGCTTGGTTAAAGTTCTGTTGTGGCTGAGGCTTGATTATGGTCTAAAGGTGGCTTTCAGCTGGTCTTAGAGGTTTCCCCCCCTCAATAGCGGGATCAGGGAACCCAGGTCTGTGTTCTGTGAGAGTGCTTAAGGTGTATGTGGAATGTTTGGCTCAATGGTGTTGGACCAACCAACTGTTCATTGTTTCGGAGCCGGAAACAGAGGCTGTACAGTCACCAAGCAATGTTGTCTCACTGGCTAATGGAGGCTATGTGTCTGGCCAACAAGGTGCAACGCCTTGTGCAACAAGAGCAGTGGCTCCTTCACAAGCATTCTTAAGTGGATTTAGGAGAATCCTCTCCGAGCACGTTAGTCAAGTTTTATATTCTAGAGGTTAGGATGGCCTGGCTCCCACTTTCTCTCTCGCTTGAGCAGAAGCTTCCTATGTTTCAGCTATCTCAGGTACGTCAGGCGTGATGGTATATGATCAAAGCATACAAAAGCAAACGTCTCTCTTACGGATGTAACCACAGTTCCCTAAATAGAGAACAAGATGCGGCGATCCTGAGCCATTCGTACCTGCATATAGCTTTTGTCAATGAAATCTGATGAAACAGCGCAGCGCACACAGGTATACTAGGTCACATATATGTAGGGCAGTGCAAAGCGCTATTTGGTATTAATTGGTGGGATGGTAAAAGCCTTCAGACATTTATTGCACCTGAGAAGTATTTCCGTAGGCGAAAAAACATCATTGCAGAATCTTGTTCTCTATTCTGGGAACTGTGGATACGTTAACCCAGATGTTTCCACACTTGCGCAACATAATCACATAAATTTGAAATATAACGGTTACTGATGTAGGCTAAGCCACCTTTGTCTTTATTATCTTTATCATAATTATTTCTTGGTAATCTTTCTTTTAATATCTTGAAGCAGTTTTAAGACAGTGAAGTAGCCTCCACAAAAAGTGTAGTAACAGAAAATGAAATGATGAAAATTTAATCTTGGAAATGCAAGATGATGGGGTAATGAAATCAACCCAGATATAACCATGTAATTTTGAAAGCACTAAATAAAAAGCCACATACCACATACAAATGACTTACGTTTAATACTGGCTACTTTTCGTAAATCAAGTTTTGAAACATTATTTTTGCATTTCAAGTATTCATGGACACAAATCAAAGACAAATCAAGGAAGTACCATTCAGAGTACATTAAACACTTGCTTCTCACAAGACAGATTGGCTTTTTAAAAATGCAAACTTATGTATTAAAGAAACCCACTAAATTGGCAACTTTATTATTCAATTTAACAAATAATAAAAAAATCTGTTTATATGTTACAGCTGTTCATAAAGTCTTCATTATCATGGAACTTGTGATATTTCATGACACAAACATCAAATACGATAGAAAATCAGGTACCAACTATTTTCTTTAAAGTTCAGGTTAGATATTTAAAAAGAAACCAGTTGCTGGAACTGAAAGGAAATACGTCAGCTGAACAGTAATGTAATTTACATGCACAATTTCAGAGATCAAATTACAGTGACCTGACAAAAACAGTGCTCTACAATTGATAACAAAACAGTGTGTTTGTTCATTTATAGTTACACAGACCTCGTCAGTAATTGTTCAGATGTTGACTCAATACTGCTCAAGTGACATCCTGTTTAATGGTCTCTCTTATAAGGAGGCAGAAGCTATGCTTCTGGTAGCGGGGTCCACAGTGTTTTGGACAGGTTAACTTGATTTCAGAGCACAGTATTTTTGTCAACAAAATGGCAAACATGTTTAACAGGCAAACATCGCAATATTATGTACATGAGATTGTACAGTTCCCTCGCTGTTACACACAACAGCATCATACATTATAAAGTGCACTAAAACTCTCCTGAATAGGTTTGAGAAGTAATTCAGTTGTATTAACAGTATGTCTGGCTCTTTCAAACTTTAAAATAAAACCACCATACACTGACATACATCTGTTGATGTCTGTGACTGTTAGTGCCATTAAATAAATGTATAAAATTTGACAATGACTGATTAGCACAGCCAAGAGTTGCTTCCTTTCATTGACAGTTGCATAAGATTGTACTGTTTAGTGTAGGGAAACTACAGTAATGAAGACATGAGAAATTATGATTTCATCATACTAGATACGATCAATAAAATGTCCGACTATGTGGCCAGAAAGGTCTTAATTTATCATTGCTGCAGAAAGCAGTAACAACTCTTTCAGTTGGAATGTCTTTTGCCAAGGCCACTACAGCACATCTTGATTTTGAAGGGGTAAGTCTTGGACCTTCTAATGACTTCATTTCCCATCTTCTGCAATGCAGTAAGGTTCAAGTTTACTTCTGCCCTGCTATAGTGAGAGAGGGAAAAAAAACAAATGTTAAACAAATAAAACCACATGTTTGCTCAACTGATTAGCAGAGATGTTTTCAGCATGCACACAAATGTTTGAGATAGTGTAACACTGCATTAGATGAAGAAGGGAAAACCAACACTGAGCAAAAGCAAGTTTTGGACAGACAGGGAGATTCTTAAACCAGGTACCCTTTCCCCATCAAATTTACCATACCAAGCCATATGTTCACAGCCATCAGTGACACAGCACTCTCCAACTGATCAAAATGTGGGAACTGTGGATTTCTTTTAATAAATCCCATTGCACATAAATGGGACCTGTTCCATAATGTCCTCCTTACAGACTCACATGAAATGCTATTCTACGTTATTCATTCACACTAGTAAAAGAAAACTAATGAGTGCTTGTTATCCGTTCATGTTCACCACTCTCTACCAGGCCGGTGGACTTAAAAGGACACACATACAGAACATGCATCTGTCTTTTTCACCATCTCTCATTCACTCGCTCTCACACTGACCTGCAATGTACTTTGCTCCAATTAACATAAACATGCTACCCAGAATGTAAAAGCCCAAGGGAACACTACTGAAGATACTAGTGTCCTCTGTTGGTTGTCCAGAACACAGGTCCATGTCACGCAAGACAGTGAAAGGAAAGAGAAAACAAGTGGGACAATTAAGTAATTACTGATTTTGTAAAAAAAAAATAAAAATAATTATGACTTCAGAGTTTAGTTCTACCCGAGCCAGATAATCAATAACTTTGCAGAAAACAAGACACAGAAACAGGACTTTGTACCTCTCTAAGAAAAAAAAAAAACTTGCAAAACATCCATTCCCCCTGACTTTGGACATTCTGGGTCAATACCTCTGGTTATTGATTACTACAAACCTACATCAATCTTTGACTACTTTTGAGGGCCTGGTTGAAATTGTTTTTGTTTTTTTTTGGCATGGAACAAACATGAGCAAAAAAATTTATAGATTTTCCAGATAGAAAAAAACATGCATTTTTTTAGTACAAATTAAATATAAAATTGAAAAATATTATTGCATGTAGTCATTTGCCGTTTTTATTATTTGCATTTGTTTAAGGTGTTTCTCTGATTAGTTGATTGATTGGTTAATTAAGTCAAATAAATCTAAATAAAATAAATAGACACACCACTTCCATTGTTGACTGGTTCTGTAGTTTCCCAATTCATAGCCCTCTGAACAGCTTTCTTCCAGCGAGCATATCGCAGTTCACTCTCTGCACAGAGGAGACAAACTCAAGTTTCATCTGCAGCTTTATTTATGCTGTGTTCACACTTAGCAGGTTTTGCATGATTAAAACAAACACTGTGAATGATGCCATCCAAACCCTGGTAAGCATAAAACTAATGGATCAAGACCCCTGAAGAGGTGGCTCTCAGTCTGCTTCCAAACATACAGTGGACAAAAGACATCTCAACTAACCAAAACAAGGACTGCTGTCACACAATGCGACCTAAAAAGACCATAAAAAGGACAGAATGCTGAAGAATACCCTTCTTCTTGTCATAAGAACCATGTAACCACATTCTTATGCCTTTTGTTTTAATTTGCTGTTAAAAAGACTGTGTAATTCCTAAGAGGACCTGGAGTCCGTTCTTCGTACGCTGCTAACTACATCAAATCATTGTGCTAACTATGAGCTCGCTATTCCTCGCTATTATATGTATTATATCTCAAATCTTATTTGTAGTAATTGCTCTTTTAGTCATCTTTCATGTCAGAGGCAGCAGTGGACCCATGTGACAGATATTATATAAACGTAGTCGGGGAACAGAATGTTATATTATTATAATAAATATATATAAAATTCATTGTATAAAATGTATGTGTGTGTGACTGTGGTCATCACTCATGTGTAAATCGTCGTAGGCACTTTCTTGCAAGATAGAAATGGAGAATTAATCTAAAATAATCTTTAATCTGATTTCTGAATCTTCTAAGAAAGCTATGAAAACTGCGGGTTTTTGCTCCGCACTTAAACTTTTTGTGTAGGCTATCCTTAAAAAAAAAAAATAGCCCTTAATTGCATTTTTCCTTCCCCCCCCCCCCCCCCCTTTCCTTTTCTTTCTTTAAAGAGTATGTAGTTTTCTTGTTGTTGTCTGTTCAAATGTCAGTTTTGTGGATACGTTAATTCGTTTTTTCTGTATGTTTTTGAATTTAGCAATATACAAAAAATAAAATAAAAACAAAAAGACTTTCTTGCAAGACACTTTTCTTTTCCCACGTGAGTCAGTCCACGTCAGTAGTGCTCTTTAACCAATCAGATGTGACCTCACCATTTCAACCAATCATAGCCCGCCAGGAGCGCAGCCTAAATCCTGTTTACATTAAATAAACCTGGTCCCGAGCAGGTTCAAGTTCACGGACCTGTTGCTATGACAGCAAGTCCCGGATGAGTGCCGAAGAACCGAACGATCCAAGATCACGCGAAATGGCCAACAATCAAATCTAGCTAACTTAGTTAGCGAGGTACGAAGAACGGACCCCTGGACTAAAATGTTTCATTTTTTTGTTGTTTGTTTTGTCCAGATCAAAAGATTTAAGGGAACCAAAAAAGTCTCAAGAGACTCAAAAAAGGTATGCGGTGCACTTTAGATTTCATTACCCTCTGGGTTGATCTGAGGTTCGTATTTTTCTGAAGTGACCTCAGAGAGATCTTCTGGACTTAGGCTCCACACACTGACCCCCTCAGCTGCTCCTGCTGCCATGGCAGCACCCAGAGCTGTGGTCTCAGGCATGGACGGTTTTACTGTAAATACATACAAAATATATCACCCATTTGCAAACACCAGTAAAATTCCTTTTACACTAGTGTTAATTTAAATTCTCATATAAAGATGAAAATCTTACCGACTGGGATGCACAGTATGTCAGCCTGCAGCTGCATCAGTAACCGGTTGGATGTCATGCCTCCATCAACCTGGAGCTGGGCCAGATGAATACCACTGTCCTGGTTCATTGCATCCAGAATCTATAACAAATTTGAGCATTCTTTAGCATCCTAAAAAACACATATATATATATATATATATATATATATATATTTTTTTTTTAAAATAGTCACTGATTTATGTGTGACATACTCAAAAAAGCCCCAGCAAACTGACCCGGCAAAATAACCTCAAAATGGCAATAAGGAAATTAACTGGACAGCATTTTCCTATTTATTACACATTTATTTATAAGACAAATTAACATAAAATAAAGTGCATTTTGAAATTGAATATATAATCATGCAGAGGCCAATTCATGAAGCAATACCTCTCGTGTCTGGAAGCAGACAGCTTCAAGTGCTGCAAAAGCCAAATGACTCCTATTGGTGAACTGTGTAAGACCACAGATGATTCTGTTGGAAGCAAAAACACAAAGGTTCAATTTTGTACTTTTAACTGGGCTTCAAATTATAAACTCCTTTTTCTTGCTTCTAATGCATTTCTCCAAAGTAATGCTCATTCTCTTCGGGTTTTAGTGTTTCTACATCACTTACATCAACTGAAAACGATCTTTCAAATAAATGTATCGGTCACTAACCCTCTAGCGCTTGGTTCCCAGTATGGCGCATACAATCCAGAGAATGCAGGGACAAAATAACATCCATATGATGTGCCAACATCAGCAGCTAGTTTCTCTGGGGTGAAATGTAAAAACAGGAAAAAACAAAACTGGGTTAAATGCTCTTGCATAATGGTATAAATAGAACCTTTACACAAACACACCTAGTTCTGTAGAGGTTTGGATAATTCCAAGATTATCCTTTAGCCAACGCACAACTGCCCCTGCAATGGCAACTGAACCCTAGAAAAGCAAAACTCCAGCTGAGCAAGAGTAAAGTATTGGGTACTCTTAATCACAAAGTAATTAAGAGAATTGAACAGGCTTTTCAAGTATTTGGGAATGGAATGAAATAGGTGCCACATAAACATAACACAGCATTACCTCTAGTGCATAGCAGGCTGGCTTGTCACGCCCTAGTTTATATGCGACTGTTGTCAGGAGTCCATGGTCCGACATTACAGGCTTCAGGAGATAAAAAAAAATCCAATGTAAATAAAAAAAAAAAAAACATTTTTTTTAAAGCTTTAAGTTTGTTGAATGTTGAATACCTTTGTTCCTACGTTTTTAAGCAGGAAACAACCAGTCCCATAACTGTAAATAAATAAAAATCAAAAACCTAAGTTACACATTGTGATCAAATGTACAAAATCATAACATCTTCTTAAAGTCTAAGTGCAGATTTTTAAATGTTGACAAATTAGGCTCTGAAGAACTGAGAAGACAGATTTATGAAACAAAGTCTTACGTGTTTTTGGCTTGTCCATCCTTGAAACACATCTGTCCCACCAGTGCAGCAGACTGGTCACCAAGACACTGTAAACAGATTTAAAATCTATTTTAAATAGATTTTAAAATTTCTTAAATTTATTTTATATGCATTATGGTCAATTTATTGTCTAACTAAAAATAATTAATGACACGGTGTAATATATTTAGTGTTGTCAAACAATTAACACAGTCAAAGTTTTTGTGTATGTAATATATGTGTATGTGCCGAGTATATTTGTTATGTATGTATAACACACACACACACACACACACACACACAAGTATATACTTATTTAAGAAAATGTTATATATGTATAGACGATTTCATCGGGGCGACCGAGCCTGAAGCTAAGTTAACTTCCAGTTTGTGTTTGTTTAGCGGTCTGGTTAGGGTCGCGGGATACAAACGAAGCTAATAATGAGTAATGAAGTTGGTCTCAGGTAATTGTTCTGTGGGATGTGTCTCCCAAACATTTCTTTATTTGTTGGCGAACATTGAATAAGCATGAGCACGTAATGCACGTTTAAAAATCAAATCGAGGTGTGGGTGTTTTTATGTCACTGTATTTCTGAAGGAAAAATGTCATTTTCATTTCATCCTGCATATAAGATAACGTTTGTTTGTAAGCTCAGAGCTGCTTTGTCTACAGCCGTTACCGGGGTAACCTCTCGTTTCTCATGCTTAAAGCACCTCCTGCTGGCAAAGAATGTGTATGTGTATTTTGTTCAGATGTCTACCGGAAGTTACGTTAGGGGCACAAAAGCACGCATGCGCAGTAACGTTTGTTATGTTGTTGAATATATTTACAATACAAATATATACATTTAAATACACGTTCATTTTTTTTCTAAAATATATACTGTGTGTGTGCTTATATAACATACACACACACACACATATATACATATATATATATACACACAAAAATGTTATTATGGATGGGATTAGTAGGATGTGTTTGAGTGCACCAATTACATTTACACATACATTTAAAATGCTTTTCTAATCTTTCTAAAAATAAATAAATAAATAAAAATCTAATAATCTTACCCCAGATATTGGGACTCCAGTTAAAGGGCCAGATTTCTGTAAAAAAAAAAAAAAAATGAAAACATTAGGGGAATAATTTTATAATATACAAATGAATGTAATAATTGCCATGCATTATCCAACCCCCTGCTTAAAGCCAGAACTTAAACACTTGAGTCAGATTAATATTTATTAATTCTAATACTGTGTGAACATAAGAATTTCTGGCAAATCATCTGCTGCAAGTATCCGCTCAAAACATACAGTGACTAAGCATGTTAAAAACTGTGAAAAGCTGCTTCGTTTCATCACTGCAACTAAAACAGTGTGTCCTCAGCCATAGTGAATGAATAAAGAAGAAAAAGGCAACAAAGAAGAGGACCGTAGCCAGAAAACTAAAAGAAAAAGTTCCTAAACTCCAAGAGCTGTTGGAACAGGACAGGCAGTGCATTGGGTGTCAAGTCAAAACACAATGAAAAACAATGATAAGATCACCATCGGGTACATTTCCAATAAGACCTTAACTTAAGAATATAGAAAATGCACTTACAACAAAAAGATTAAAAGCATGTTTGCTCCATATTGGAAATGCACCAACTTCTGTGATGACAACATGACAGCAAAGTTTTCCCAGACAAGACAGCTAGAGCTACTCACCATATTAGAGCTGATTTTCTATCAGTCAGCCCAGAGAGATCACAGGACACAAAATATAATCATGATAAAGAGGGACACACTAAAATCTCCAAAGGGTTAAATGTCTGCTCCACAGCAAAATTCAACTTTGCATGGAAAGAGGTTATTGGAGTTGCCGATTGTGCATGTACAGTTAAAGAATACACAGTTACTGTTTGACAGACACTGCTCTGGAGCAAAGAGCATTTGTCTCTCATCAATTTGTCAAAGCAGAATCCTACCCATGCATTATGTAAGAGAAGTACAGAAAGAAGTTCTCTCTTTGAGGTTGAACACTTACCATTAAACCATAAATCTCTGAGGAACTTCTCACTTTTGGCAGAATTTCCATTGGTATATCAAAATATCTGTTATAAATGGAAGAAATACGTTACGAATAAATCTTTAAAATCAGTAAAGGGGGGGGGGGTGCATTGTTAAAAAAAACAATGCACACTTCCTGTATAATTCAACCAATCGGACGGAGACCATGAAAAAGTTTCCTTCAGAACACAGTAGGCTGACGGAAAGGAGTGGTCTAGAGAGACTTAACCTTAGAACAGCTTTGAACGAAACCCTTGATATTGTTGAAATTGTCAAAATTTGTTGATATTAAAATTAGATGATAAGCTTATTTAAAGAAAACAAAGGCATTTTTTCACCTTGCATACATGTACACCTAATTGTAGGAGACTCCCAAAACAATATTAAGAGCCTTAAAAAGTGGCATAATTGGGGCACTTAAAAATTTTTTGGGGAGTATCCAACATTCTTCTTGACATTTGCATATGCAAATACGCTTTGGGTCAGAAAAATGTATTTAAAATTTTATGTATGCATGCAATTTCGTACTTACTTGCAGAGCTCCGGATCCCAATCCATTGAGTGAATATTGAAGAGCATTGTCCGGCTGGCATTGGTTACATCAGTGCAATGAACACCTCCCTTCTTCCCCCCCGTCAGGCACTGAAAGTTTGGGGTTTTCGCAGATTATTTAAACAAATTAAAATATATACACTTCATGATCACTACATGCTGATTAGAGCAGTGGTTCCCAACCACGTTCCTGGAGTCCCCTCAACATCGCACAGTTCTCATGTCTTCTTTGTCTAACACATTCATTTCAGGTCTTATAACCTCCTCTAATGAGCTGATGAACTGAATCAGGCATGCTTGATTAAGAAGACAGAAGGCAAAACGTATTCAGAAATGTGGTTGAGAACCATATTAATAAGAGAATCTGATTTCAATCGAAGACCAAGTGCTTGAGTTTATTTTAAAGTATCAGTATTATCATTAAGCGTAGTGGATTAAGGAATAATTCTAAGCCAGGCACCGATTTCTTCTTTTACCATTAAACTTCAAATTCATATGTCATTCATTTATTCATACATTTAGACAATCACTATAGAGATGCAGAAAAGAAACCTCACTACCACTGCTCTTACCCAGATAAGCCAGGAATCCACTGTTCCAAACATGGCCCTGTGAGAAAGCACAGCTTCATGGACCTTCTCCACATTATCCATCAGCCAGCGCAACTTCACTGCACTAAAGTATGTGCTGATGGGTAGGCCAGTTTTGTGCTGTATAAAGCAAAAGAAGAAGTACAAATATTCATTCAGGGTTTTTTCTTTCATAACAGAAACAAAATAACCCAAGTACAGTTTGAAGTGGCTTGATAAGCACCCTTTTTCCTCAATATTTTGACATTTCGGCTTATAACAAGAAATAGGACAGTGCTAAAACAGCCAGACTGTAGCCAAAACTTTAATTTTTATTTCCTGGAAACCTCATATGTGGCATATTGAAAATTGTTTCACTAATATTGGATTGTGGATGTCATTTCAGTCTGTCTTAAAAGGAGCCACAAGCACTCTCACCTTGAGATGGTTTTTGTTTCTGCCTGGAGTTTTGTTGATGAGCCTTTCTACTGTTGACTGGGTCCGCAGATCAAGCCAAACTAAACACATCCAAACAAATTAGGAATTACTTGGCCATTAAATTCTGCAGAAGAAAAGATTACTCGTATACTAAACAAATAAATCTCCTGTGGAACAGTGTGAAAAAATTCTTTCGTTTTTTATTAAAAAACTGGTCCACATGGATTTGAAAGGATGTAAGGATGAGCAAATGATATCAGATTGATAACTTTTAGGCAAATTAACCCTTTAAATGGATGCTTTCTTTTAAATACAGACCTGAAAGGACAAACCTAAAACGACACTTGAATTTGTCTTCTCGAAGAGAGAGAACTAAGGCTGTAAAGAGTTAAGCCCATTGCACACCAGACGAGAAGCGCAGCACCGTATCATGCCACGTCTTTAAAAAGAAAACAAAACCATTCACATCATGCATTCCCTCTTCATTTTATGTCTGATATGATGAAAATAGCTATGATTATTCTTTCTCATTGCTCGTTACACACAATTACAGGAATTACATTGTGTTGCAATTATACGGAACATAAATCACATTGAGAAGTAAGATGTAAGCAGCTGCACATTCAGCAATTTCTGCTCTGCACAATGTCAGTCCCACCTTCTTTGATTTGACTGGCCATTTCAATCGTTTTGTCATTGACAAGCACTGTTACACTGCTGCCCTGAGCCTGAGCACACTTTATAGATTAATAGTTTTGACTCAAGTGGGCCGTGAGGGGCATTTGCGTAGACTGACAAAATTTTTCGGCGAATTCCGGTTGATTGGGACACTTTTTATCATTGCAATGGAAATGTGAAAAACGTCCCAATCAACCCCTATGTAAATTTACTACCATTTACAGGTTCTATGCTGTTCAGCGGACCAACGGGAAAACTCCCAGAGCTCCAGAAGGCCAGTCCACCCCTGGGCATATATAACATGAAGGTAAAAATATTTACCTATAGCATTATAAAGTGGCTCTCCTGTTTCCTTGTCCCAAACAAGGGTGGTTTCTCTCTGATTGGTCACACCAACAGCTGCAGACAGATTACAACATGTAAAGAAATTCAAAAAAACAATCATACGCATGTAAAAACTGAGAAATAACAAGTTGTCGTGTTACCTTTTATGTTCGAGATGTCAATGTTGAGCTGAGTCAGTTTTTCACAGGTTCTGTCCATGCACTCGTACACAGACTGAAGAATCTCTTTAGGATCCTCCTCCACCCAGCTAAGGGAAGACAATAAATCATTTTTAATACGTTTATTATAGTAAACACTAAAACCATAAACTATTTTTTATCTGACATAAATAAAATTGTAGTGAAATAAGATAAGTTTTATTCATTATCGTTCAACTAAAATAACACAAAAAACTATAATAGGATCTCAATGATACTGTGCTGAAATAAGCCTGGTTCTCACTCCAACCAGCCACATGAAGTTGGCATGATTCTTAAATATAGCACACTGGGCACAACTGAACACAGCTGACATCTTTTCCATCAATGTGAATGGAAGAAATCCTATTCAGCTCATCCACAGTAACAGTATGAACCAATAGTGAACTTATGATTTGAATCACAAGTTGTACTCGTACTATATTGCATAATCCATTGCCCCATTGAACCAGTGTGTGTCAACACAAGAGACACAATACTCACCCCTCTTTAGGAAAACTCTGCTTAATCTCCACCTGATGGTGACTGAGAAGCTCTGCTGTTTTTGCATTGAAAACCTACAATTAAGAGAGTAAAGTACTTGTAAGTTTTTGATCATAACAGAATCAATTTTTGATAATATCTAATCTGAATCTTAATGACTCTACTCTGTCCCAGTTCATCGCTCAGTATTAGAAAAACACAAATCATCACTGGTATGGAAACTCAATGTTTTAGACAGAATTGTCACTGATGTTGAAAACTGGAATTTCCAGTATTAACTACAAAGGCATTAATCACGGTGTTTGACTTTTTTCTGAGCTTTTCTGTTGAGTAACAATTCTGGCCACAACATTTTAACAATATGAGGAATGTTTCTTTTTCAGGCCCTGGAATTACAAGCACACCCTCTTCAAACACATATGTCCTCCCATTGGAAACACAAAGAAAAGATAATGAATTGGCTTGTCCACTTTTAGTACCTTAAGTAACATTAAGGTAGTAGCAACCTTATCAGATCTATGACTTACAGCCCAAAGTAGCCAACCGTGACATTTCTAACGGCACCACAAGCAAGATTTCTGAAGGTAAACGTAAGTCTTTCATAAGAAGATTTAAGAAACACAATCAAACACAATTTCAACAGATCTCCACTGCTTTTTAAGTCATTTTACGAAAAAACTAAACAAACAAAAAAAAAAGCTTAAGGCTCGAACAGCTCTGATAACAAATACAAAAAAATAAATAAATAATAATTTGTGGAAATAAAACTTTTTTACAGCAGCAGAAATCAGCACAAGACATAAACGGAGTGAAAACCCGTAACGTTACACCTGCACCAGACAGTATCTTTTGGAGAAGATGTCATTTAAAAATGTCGGATGTTCAAACAAAAACATCATAATTACTGCTGTCATTATTGTGGGAATTAAAGTGGTTTTTTAACCAAACATTTGAACTTTGTAATGCTGCTTACATCCAAACATTGTGTAATTTGACAGATTTTGAGACACAAGCACTGAGCAGACAGAAGACTAACTAGAAGGACTTGCATTGTGCGAATGAGCAGATACAGAAACTAGATCCACGTGGGTAACTGGCATGACAGAAGTCCAGCTGAACCGGCTCCGAAATATTTACCCGCACATGTTGGCAAGGGCACGGAGGACTCTCCAATCTTTATCTGTATGCGAGCCACTTGGGCTCCACCACAACACGAAGACAGGTCCTCAGGATACGACTTACCAGAAAGCGTGTGGAACTCGTGCCTTGGTCGATAGCGGCTACGAGGGGTCCCAGCATGATCCTGTTAGACGATGCAGCCATTGTGCCGTTCATTGAATCAGTGAGTGACCACAGCAGCCAGATATATAAGACTGGACGCTGGCCTCACTTCTTCGCGCTCCGCCCTCACTCCCGCTTTGACGTCTGCGAGTGCGCGCAGCCGCACGTGATGACGTAAACACACGCCCCATGCAGTAGGAGGGTTTTCCTATTAATAAACGTCAATATGGCATAACTCTAATTACACGATGGAATCTAAACTTTGGAGTTTAAACTTTTTATTATAGAGAAATGTAATAAAGTTTGTAATAAAACTGTACAGATGCAATAGACTATGCAATCTGAAATTATAACGGACATTATGGTTTTGTGATTAGAAAAGCCTAACGTTTTACATTTGCACGATTCTAAATTACGTACAATTTTGTTTTGTCAACGTTGCATATAGGATAATATTGGAGTAGTATTGGTGCTACCAACATGAAAACGTCCACACATTTAGAAACGATCGCGTTTATTCTGACTGAGCTGCTGCGTGTGTTTGATGGTCCACGCCGCGGCCACACCATATCGAGGACGCAAGGTTGGATCTCAGTGTTGCCAATTATTTCCAATGAAAAGTAGCTAAATGTTACCAGATGACGTCACTCGTTAATTTGCATATCAGTGACGTCATCACGTAGTATTGACAAGCGTAAGCCCGTCATGTCATATATCTATGGTCTCTACTTTCTGAGGCGCCATATTAAAAAAATTGCATCCAGATGCACAATAAATAGGTTCTTATTAACATATTACTTTGCGTGATGACGTCATTGTGCAATCGCAACTCAAAACTACATCTTTATGTATATACAAAATAATTAATGTTTTCTCAAATTGACTGGCCATCTCAGTAAAAACATTATTTGAAATATGTCCATTTAGATTTGTATGAAAAATATAGTTGACTATTTGTAAAAGTAATACAAGCACTTTTTTGATAAGAATTTCTTATTTTTAAATATAACACTGATAATGAACAGTTGCATTCTTTTAAACAATCACAGCTTGTGCACTTACTCTTTTAACCTTTTGAAATTAACACATCTGAGAAAGTGATAACAATTATTGCACTATTGGAATTTATTGCTACCTAAATTACAGTAAAATAACAAATATCAGTAAAATAACAGTTATGAAAAACAATTTGAGCCAGCAATTTAACTTGAATGATATATGTGTGTGTTGGAAATTGCTAAAAGTAGCCAAATTAATGTTAAAAATCGCTAAATTTGTTGCTAGGTGCTTTTTGAAAAAAAAAAAAAAGTTGCTATAGAATGAATCTAGCAACCTAGCAACAAAATTGATCTGGATCCAACTCCTCTAACATACACAGTCTTTCACCCCCTGATCCCTAAACCCACCCATCTCCAACCCTAAACCTACCAATCTCCACCCACGATTCCTAAACCCACCCATCTTTACTCCAACCTCGCCCCCTGAATCTTGTGTTTTGCAATTATGGCGTTTTCCAAGAGAAATATGGTTCAATATCATAATAATAACAGTAATAATAATAAAGAATAATTTTAAAACATTCTTAAGACAGTTCATAAGCCTATTTCTTTAACTGTACATTGCCATTTTGGATGATGGAGACAATCTAAACTGGGATTCTTGTGACTGTAGATCAGAGCAGGTATGAGCTTTATTTCTGAAAAATTTGGCTGCTAACAGGGCATACTTCCTTTTTAATAATTAATGCAAGTCCATTTTACATTACATCCAAAGCTACTTATAAAATGTGTTTGTGTTATGCCACAGTTATTTGCTCAACTGGAACCAGGAACACTTGTCCTAACACCATGTACGTGTTACATTGTAAGAAGAATGGCATCTAAACTAGTCTGTTTCACTTTTATTCCAAGGTCACTTTAGCCTCCCGGATGCAGTCCATGTCTAGATCAGATGGTCGCAGTGATGGTCCGGGAAGATACAGACTGGGTCCAGGTGCAATTGCAATTCACAATTTGTACTCATGGTGTTGCTATTGGTCTTCCACAGTAATTACAGTTTGGCTGGAATGATGGGTAACATGAGTAGCATGTTTCACAAGCATCCAACCTTTCCAGTCAATCAAATGGCAAATCTAATATCCACTTGAATGTGTAACTACACCGCACTGCTTAATCAAATCAAATGTTCTTTGGTATATAGCCAGTAATTAACAATTCACCAGTGTATAAAAATTGGTTAAAAACTTCATATTATGCACTGCACATAAATCTCTCTTTTAAATGTGTACACTTTATTCACAGTCATTATAATACTGGGCTAATGCTTTCTTGCCTGCTGTTCGCCAAAAGTGAACAACTTTTTCTGGAAATGAAGAACAGTAGGCTGTCAATTACTGTCTTTTGGCCATTTCAATTCCAGACTGTTTTAGTCTTTACTGTACATCTGAGAGAGACCCAGCTGTTGTCACATCTTGTTTACAGAGGAGATCTAAGCCAGCAGCTGAAAAGCTCAAGGCATCATCCCTTCTCAATATGCTGTATTGTCAAAGAGTAATTTTGACATATAACGATCCTCTTCATGACATCAAACCTCAGTGAGTAGTTATGCTGGTTTTTGTTTATTTACTTTAGGGTTTTGAGCGCGTAGCACTGAAATCCTGTAGTAATTGTTAGGGTTTTATTATAATTATTAGGGGTTCGAGTGCGTAGCGTTAAAACCCTATTGCAATTGTTAGGATTTTTATTATGATTATTCTTCCCTAAAACTTTTGTGCAGCCCAAACCGTAAGGCCTAGAACGCTGAAACTTGGGTCAGATGGTAGTACTCCTCCGCACTACTCAGGCGCAAAGAACTGTCCCAATCGGCCTAACGGGGGCGCTACAGTGCAAAAAAAAAATTTTTTTTTTTTTTTACATTTTTAGCCATAGCTCGTAAACCTTTTGTCATAGACTAAAAAAATTCAAATCGTTGCAATCCTTGCATTCGATTTTTTCTCTAGGACGCACCGTTTTCACGCAAAATTGAACTAACCCACTTTTACGAACTTGTCCTAGAGTTTTCACCCAATCGAAACCAAACCACTGCAGAAATAATCTGTGGACAATGTATATCAATAACTATCAAGAAGTTGAAATTTAGATTTTGGCGCGAAACAGTAGGCCAATTAGCGTCCATTAGCTATTGTCCATTTTCAATGTGCTTCAGTGTCAGCTATACATCCAGGTGGCCCAATACAACCTCAAAGGCCTAACAATGCTCGAACCCCGGTAATTGCTGCTTGCAGCTATATTTTATATAGAAAAATGCTTAGCAAAACATCTTACTCAGTGATTTTGCTTTCCAATGCAAACATCCAAAGGTTCTATACATTTATTTGAGATGCAAAATGAAGATATGAAGTCTTGTTTTGTTTTTTGAGAAATTAAACAAAATTTAGTTTATGCTTAAATTGCAAAATTGTTTTCCTTTTGAACCAAGTTAATTTTTCTGACCGCATTTGCAAATGCTCCTGCATAACCCCTGGTTGTAGCATACTGACTCCTTAAATATGTTGTGATGCCAAATAAAATATTCCTTACTTCATTTGTTAGTGAAAACTAAAAGAAATGAAAAGTCAGTTTATCAGCTTTATATAAACTCAGCAAAAAAACAAAACAAAAACCAATGTCTTTCAACTGCTTTTATCTAATGTTTTTTAAGAAAATATTTAAAAATGATATAAAAATGATATTAATACAAATGTTGTAATATAAATAAATATCTGTTCTAATGAAAAAAGGTTAAATACCTGTTCTTTCTGTAGCAGTATCTTAGGTGTATTACACATCTGACTTAATATTTGCTGTTCTCAAGCCACCCATGTATATGGCATGTTCACAGAGTTGAGCAGAGATACTGGCCACCTTTCTTCTTCTTTTTTGTCAGAACTAGAGTTTATGGTTTATTGAACCAATACAGAAAATACTGTTTTCTAAATTTATTTTGAATTTAATAATTATCTTTAAAATACATTAATCTGTAGAAGAGACTTTTCTTTTTTGCTGAGTTTATTAGGCACTGATATTTTACATTGGTTAAATCCATCAATTACAAATAAAACACAGAAAACATTTGTTACTTGTAAATGTGTCTAATCCAAATACTTTACCCAGCTGCATCAGGTTCATCAAGTTTCTGCAAGTTTTCAAATAAACAGGGATATGCACAAAAATGCAGTAAACAACAACTGGATTTGAAAGTAAGAATTACATTGATAAGGATGGTGACTGACACTAATACTGGGAGCAGGTACCAGGAATTTAGTAGAACCTCCTAGAAAGATCACAATCAGAATTGTTCAGCAGGGTGTTTTGGTTAATGCAGTTGTTGAAGTTTCCAGGCTCTGATGTTATTGGCTGCCGGAGCTCTTGGCACCTTTCTCATTCCTAGGCTGACTGATGAGCTCCTCTATTCGCTGAAGGTCTTTATCAGTGTCCTGATGTTTTTCACAATTCATTTCCCCAATGAGATCATCTGTAAGCCTGAGACGAGCATTCCTGTGATGAAGACATACACTCAATTTTCGGCTCAGAGTGACTAGTTTATCAATTCTGTCCAAGCATGAAAAGATTCTCTTTTCCTGGTGTTACTAACCATTCAGCGACTCTAAGCTCATGAAGCTCTCGTCTTGCTCGTTGTCTTTTGTCATACATGGTCTCGCCCCCCAGCTTCTGTAGACCAATGATTACAACTCCAGCCGGCAGCCTGTTATAACATCACACGTTTGTCAAAGAGCAATTTAGTTATATCTTGAGTGAGAGTGCTGCTGATATATACACAATGTGTGCAGGTTGTTACTGCCATGCTGATGTTTAGAACTAAAGCATTTCACTTCTTTTCTGAGAGCTGAATAACAGCACATTTTTGGAATCATAATGTATTTTTCAATTCAATTTTTCAATCGATTTTTTTGTTTTGTTTTTGTTAACAACAATAACACTGATGCTCCATGATCTTTCACTGACCCATTTACAAGTGCAATAATAGAGAGCATTTTAGCGTGTAACATTCTTCACACTTTGTAGAGCATAATGTACTATGTATAGCCTTTTTTCACTTTGTTGCACCAGACTGAGGCATTAAGGTCTGTCTGCCAGCACACTGTGTGCTCCAGGTGTTTGTTAAACAGCTGCTTCTAACTTAAGCTAATGAGGGGAAAGAGAAAGTAACAATGAACATAAAAAAAGATGCATAGCACAGCTAATGAAAAAAAAAAGAGAGCATAGCACAGCTAATAGTTCTTCACATCAAAGACTTCTAATTAGCATATGGGTACCACTGGTAATGAGAAATGAAGAAAGACAAGAGGAGGACTGGAAGAACAAAAGGGGGGAAGGGAGTTGTTTTGGCTGAGGGGTGCAGATGTAAGACAGAGGGTTACAGGGAAGGCCACAGCTGACTGACAGAACGCCCTAAGAGAGGGAGGGAGATGGTAGTGTGAGGGGGCAAAGAGTGCAGTGTTGCTCCAGGGTAGACACATCTCTCCGGGGAGAGCAACAGCGCTGAGACACACACACACACACACAAAATCTCTCTCTCTGTTCTACTCACCCCAGTACAGCTCCTATGGCCGTACCAGCCAACAGCCCTCTAAGTCCCAGATTCAGCCGGAACACTCCTCCTGTGACAGCTGAAAACAAACACTGTCATTCTACCCTGTCATCTTAGTATGTTGAGCAAAAATGCTTTTCAAATCACTTAACTAGAGGCACAGACACAGGCCTATTAAAGTACCAGAGGTACCTCAAAGTAACCCAGAGGATGAGGAGTTTGTGAACTTACCACCTGCAACAGCAAAATGGCTCAGAGAATTTTTGTCCCTGTACACTGTCAATCCAGTACTTACAGTGCTGTAAAAAAAAAAACAATTTAAACAGAATAAAGCGTTTTTAGCATAACGCAGTGTTAACTTTTTTTTTTAGGTTATATAACGTGTTTTAAATGAGAAAATGTCCACACTCTTAAGCCATAGGAAATTTTGCATTAGATCACTTGCTCATAAATGGATCCTCTGCAGTGAATTGGTGAAAGAAAAACAGCTGTTAAAAACATCACAATAATCCCAATAAATCATACACCTTACATTAGAATCCTTCAAATAAAATCTTGTGAAGTGCAAAGCATGTTTGTAAGAAACGTATTTATCAAGATGTCACTTCTGAATCAGAATCTTTAAAAACCTTTTTCTCTAGTCCAGTGGTTCCCAACCTTTTTTAACTCACGGCCCACACGGCCAAACACATATGTTTCCGCGGCCCACTGCAAAAGAATTTAAACGATCCCGCTTTTTGTGTCGGGTTAACTAAGTACTCGGAAGCAAGGCTGTTAATTGTCTTTATTGAATAAACTGGTAATGTATTGAATAAACAGAAAATCTACATAACGGATCAGCAAACTAGACATTATTTATTATATTAACAATATTACAATTTCTATTAATAATAATTGGCGCCCCCCTGCAATACCGTCGCTGCAATACATGTTGAAAACCACTGCTCTAGTCCATCCCCTGTTGTCCTCTCAGATCAAAACCTTTTCTTTAGAGCTGTTTTGGCTTGCCAGAGCTTGAGCTGTGCATAATCTTCTCCTCGCTGATACAATATAACTTTTTCACTGGAGAAACAATTATGAATCGTATAAGACAAAACAGTCCAAAAACAATTCTAAACAAAAACAGTCAAAACAAAAGTTACATTGTGTCCAACCAAATTCATCTTGATAATGCCAGATAACTTGGATTAGAAAGGCATTTAACATAACTTGGTAAGGTCAAAGTGTCAAATCAAATTTTTGACCCACATCATTATCAGTTTTATTGGTAGTATATGTTACAGTGTATTGTGTTATATAATGTCCTACACCCACTAGTAAAAAAATAAATAAATATACAGTATATATATATATCTGGTGTCTGAATAATTTATGGTTTGACTGCATATGGGTGGATTTTGATGTAAGAAGACAACAGAGCATGGACTTCTTCAACTGGAAGAAGTAATATTATGAATTATAGGCTTGTATTTTAGAAATAAGCACTGGTTTGAAGTTAATGTCTTGATGATGGATTTGTTCAAAGTATTTGTTTAAACTTTACACACAAGACTAATTTAACTGATGGACTCATGTGGATTACTGTGATGCTTGTATTTAGTTGTTTGGACTCTCATTCGGACTCCACTCATTCACTGCATTGGTAAGCTTATAATATAAAGCTGAATATCTCCAAATCTGTTCTGATGAGGAAACAATCTACATATTGAACTGGATGAGGGTGAGTACCTATAAAGCAAATGTTCATTTTTAGGTGAACTGTATCTTTATGTCAGACAAATTAATTTCAAACATGTAATTGAAATGTTTAACAATATATCTAAACGCACTTAAACACGGTCACAAAAGCTGCTACCCTCCAGCTCCACCTCCAGCCAAAGCGCACAAACCCTCGAATAGCTGCATTATGGGCTGAACGCTGGAGAGAAAAAAATCAAACACAAAAAATACACACAAAACATCACTGCATGTACATTTCATCCCCGTAACATAACAATGTGCTTTAAACAAAGAAAACATTCAAAAAAGCCAATTCAAGCATCACACAACATATTTTAAAGTAATAAAGTATACTGATGCATTAACGGACAATGAGAGATCTGTTGCTATAAAACACCCATGCATTTGATGCACATATTATCAGTTCTTTTTGTCTTACCACTGCATCCACTCTGTTTTGGTAAATTTCAGCCTGGCTGAGCTGGATGAATCTCTCACGTGCATGTCTTGCTCCTGGTAGGCCTCCATAGACCATCCCAACCAAAGCTGCGGCAATACCACTCTTCACTATATTCCTTAACTCCTCGGAGTACATCTGACCCTCGCTGTGTGGAAAGCAGAGCAGAGGCAAATGCACCATGGTCACAAATGTTCTATAAATGTTTTCTGATACTGTGTCACAAAATTGTGAATAAAATCTTATATCACATTTATCATACAAGGGTGGTGAACTGATACTTACCTTCTGTAGAAGAGATCTTTGATACGATCCCATCCTGTGTCAGGGACCTCTGGTGTACCTAGGTGCTGCGGTAAGGTCTGTGTGGAAGTACTATCAGACGCATGGACACTAGGAAGACTCAGATGTGAGCCCTCAAGTACATGTGCATCTGTCCCCCCACATGTGGGTGATGAATTCTGCCTGCCTGCAGTACGCATCAACAAGCTGTTCAATCACAGAAACACAAGGCCAGAGGTATAAGAGCGTGTTTATGCATGTTCATCCACACTGACACGGATGCCCTATGGTTAGACGACAGAATCATACAGACAGGCTGCATTTAACACCTGAAGCAACACAGATGTCAAAAAGAGTTTCTGCATCACAGAGGAATAAATTATAGAAGCTTGTTTCTGCCAGAGGATAAAAAAAATACTAATTGACACTATATCACAATTTACACTTGAGACACACACATACAGTATATATTTTGAAAATATTTACATGTATATATTTATATTTTATACTGTGTATAAATATATCTAATACATAAACATAACATTTTTCTTACGTGCATGCATGTGTATGTGTTTGTATTTATATATATATGTACACACACACACACACACAAAACCTTATATTCGGATGCAATTAATAGTTTGACATCACTAATATTTCAGTAATTGAAAACCACTAAAATTTATTTAAAATACATTGATTTAATGCCAAGTATAAAACAAATACTACTACATATTTATGTGCTTAAAATATACTACAATTACACTTTTGGTATACTAAAGTGGTATATTACAAAAGTATGCTAAATTGGAACAACTACATTTGTGGTTAATGCACTTTAATTGTGCAGAAATAGGTCTAACTAAAGATATACTGAAGAAAATCTGATGAAATCTGATCACATGTTAATGGGTTTTAAGTATTAACGTTACTAGTATTAATATTTAAATAAATTATAGCATAGGACTTTTTTTTTAACTAGGGCTTTTATTTCACAGTTCTGTAATTTTCACAGTAGAGCGAGATAAAAACCCAGTAGCACATGCGAAGACACCCGAACGAGATAAACTCATGTATAAACCAAAGGTATTGTGAATGCTGCTTTGGAGGATTCAACATCATTCATTCAAGAACTAACGTTAAGTTAACTGTTGACAGACTTCTAGTCTTACGTACTCTGAAGTACTGCGTATATTTTACAGAATGTAACGTTAGGCAAATGACATTGCTTAAGAATTTAAGATCACTTGTAAAAAGTAGATTTTCTCACAGTGAATAGTAATGGATACACAAAAGCAAATTAGATAAAGACTAATTCTCATAAAACCAGCCATGTCTTACCCGATTTCATTCAATGCTCCTTCAGTGACCATCACAATGTCAACATGTTCACTTCCTTACACAACGGCCCAGTTGCGCCATCTAGTGGTGGAGGACCCGACTAAATTAAATCACTTTAAAGGTTCCATAGAATGCATTGAGAGAATATTCTAAATTGTTCTCTGATATGTACATAGAAGGTATGTAGCTTAGGTAAGGAAAAAATGCCCAGAAACGGTTTTACAGGTCCATTTACAACCCTAGAATTTGACCCTAGAA
>JAUMHQ010000044.1:3683356-3704236 GCA_032361165.1 Enteromius paludinosus | reverse complement strand
AGTAGGAAACGATGGTGTTTGAGACTCACAGTATGTTATGTCCATGTACTGAACTGTTATTATTCAACCACGCCAAGTTAAATTCAGTTTTCCATTCTATGGCACCTTTAAAATGAATGTCTTGTTTATCTTACATATTAAAGCCGTCAAATTATATAGGAATAAATAAACAATGTTTTCGGTGTTTGAAAACAACTTTTATTGTTCATGATGATCTTTACTGAAACAAATGAGTAGTTTGACGTCATTAAAAAAACAAAACAAAAAAACTGACAATTATCTACTGGAATACTAGAACATATTCAACATCTCAGTATCAAATTAGCTATGCTTACATTCTAAAAGATCCTCTAGTGGCACTTAAGTGTGGAATCAAAATTAATGTCAATACTTTACTAATAACACTGCTTCACTGAGGTTTTGCTGGTATTGTTCCATTGATAACGACATAGAAGACATGATAAAAGTTCATTCAAAATCACGAACCATCATCCGGTTCCACAGAATCATTTTTACTACTGCACTTGATCACAGTAATCTGCTATTACTTCATGTAATAAATGCACTGAATGTGGTCTTATAGCCTAGATGGCAGGATTTTTTTTAACTGACACTTTAAATAATTAATCCTAACTATTCAACTAAAATAACCCCATAATCTGCAATGGAAAAATGTCAACATAACCATCAATGGGGGGGAAAAAAAGTGTTGCTTAAACAGTAACAACTCCACTAAGACCATGCTGAAGCAGTACAGTTTTAAGGAAACATTTATGGCAGGTTGTTGTCTTATGTTGTTTCACAAAAAAAACAAAAACATTTTGCATCAGATTTAACAGCACATTTCAAACTGAATTTGTGTTAAAATGTTATGAAGATACCAAGCGTATTTTAGCTGTGTAATATTCTGACATCCAGAGGATGAGGGTCTGCTTTTTTATAATAAGGCAGATCACTGCATTTTAACTTAACTGATTTTGAAACATTCCTTAAATTTCAACCCTTAAAGCAATATAGACAGTCTCAGAGACATTTGGCAGAATTCATTGGATTAACTACACAGAGCCGCCTTTAAACACTCTTTTCAGCTTGTTAAGATCAGTTTAAATGGCAACAAAATGAGCAACAATAACGGCAAACAAAAAGGAGGATGGTTTCCCACAATATGATTTCCTCAGGTCAGAGTTCAGATCTGCTGGCTCTGGCGATGATCTGATTGTAATTCGATTTTCTCTTAGGTTTGTATTTGAGCAGCTTGCTGAAGTCAGCGAGGAGCCTCTCCCAGTAACAAGACACATCCTCCATACGGAGATGATCCAGAATAAAGGTCTGGCCCCTAAAGAAGTACAGAACGATAAATATTAGTATTAGTACAGACAGTTTATAGTTTAGTCAAAGTTTAGCCGAACAAAACTAGTAACCAAACAGTTTGGATCCAAACTAAAACATGTTATATCTTCTTTTATATTCCAAAAAAAAAAAAAAAAAAGCCATACAGATTCGGAACAACATGACAGTGTGTGAATGTTGACAGAAATGTATTTTTTATGAATCTCATTTAAGAAAAACTAAAATAAAGGATAAACTCATTAAAGGAATGAACAATTTGTTACCTTATAGCAATTTCCTCTGCTACAGCGTCGTTTTCTTTCACAAACTGAAGCAGCTCTCTAACAACAGAAAGAAAAACAGTTAAGATGCTGCTGTTCTCATAAACATTTCTATGAACAGATCTTATTTGATGTCAATTACTTTCACAGGTCTGGAACAAATATGAAGGCGAGTAAACTGAGAACATCAGCCGAAGATGTAACTCAGATTATATTTACAATGTATTGCATAACTAAATATTTCCTTTTCTCCTTTTGTCGTACATGTAAGAATTTTATTAGCACTTTTGATTGCTCATGGTCACAACATTTGATATAGAAATACAAATACAAGAAATACTTTGTAAAACAAAGATAAATGTTCCAATTTATTAAGATATTTACAGGTTTATTAGGCAAAAACAACAAACCTTACCTCTAACGGCTAACAATTAAAAAGCACAGAATGTAAAACACCTGGGTTAAAGAAAAGGGATATTAGCTAGCCAGGGATTTTTTTTTTACATTACCTCAGATCAGACAAGTCCTGTTTGACAGGAATGTAGTGAACCCAGGGCTTGAGCTGAGGGTAGAAGAACTCAAGCCAGTCCTCGCCAACGTGAAAAACCAGCGATCCACACAGGAACAGATGCTTCAAACGGAAACTAGCAGCCACACCTCTGAAGTTAAAAAGGTATCTGAGGCATAAAGAGAACAGACAATCTATAAAAAACATCTTGATGCTGGTTCAGTGAAGGACATCTCTTTCAGGGTTCCTGCAGAAGCAGAATTGAGACAGGTCTTACTTGTATTCACAGTGGTCAACCAGAGGGATTTCTTTGGCTGGAGGTCTACCCAGAGTGTCCTGGGGAAAAACAACAAAACAAAATAGTAGTTCTGATATGACAAAGTCTAGAGCAGAAAAAGAAAAGCAAACTCATTTTGTTTGCTGATTCACTTTTAGCATAGTCTCAAAATCTAAGCAAATTAATTCAGTTCAAGTTTTGTTCTTATCTGATGGTGTCAGTAAGTGTGATCCCATTGATACATTTGTGAAAGTTAAGTGCCTTTTAGGCCCCAACTAAGCAAGACAAAGACAACAGCAACGAGATATTAAACTCCATTAGGTGACAATGATGCCAGAAACCAGGTTCAGTCAGGTGACCAGCTGGCAAATGAATACTGTGAATCTGATGAAGGATGCCTTTTATATGTTAAATAATGATAATCAAACCTTCTCTGACTTCCAGGCCTGGTTCTTGGTGTACTCAGCATCCACAAGGTCAGGGGCTTCTCTTGAGAGAAGGATCAGAGGGTCCCTTTCTGAACTGGTCCTACAAGTATTGGCAAAACTGATCAGCTTACGAAGAAAATAAAACACTGCATTTAACTGTATTATGGAGACACCACTGACCTAGAGCCTCTGAAGAATCCTTTTGGATTTTTTCTCTTCCAGGGCCATCGAGCAGCTGATCTGAAGAGTGTGAACTAAACATCAGAATATATAATGGCCTGAAATCAACTGTAATGCAGTTAACCCTCTGTATACTCTCAAGCATTCTTAAATCTTTGCTACCCACTTTTTCAGGTCATCCCTCATGAGGTCCCATCGGCCCAGTCCAGTGGGGTAAATAGGCCATACAGCAGGACCTCCCTCCCAAAACGTCCATGCAGGATACATGATGTCCTGGTAGTCTGCAGTCTAATCAAAAAGTATAACTATAAAGTTAATACACATTCATTCAATTAGAGCCCTACTAACATTCATTTAAATAAATAAACCCAACATATTAATATTAATAGTGAAGAAGCTATGCAGTCAGTCAGTGTTAGTAATCTGAAGGCAGAGGCGCCTATAAACAATCAGGCTATACCATATATTACTGATTTACCATACAATCACATTGGTACATTTTTCAGTGGCACTATACTGGGGTGTGTTTGTACACACCTTACTGAAAGAAAGTACAGGAAAGGCTGGCTGAATCCATCCAGGAACCTGTGGATAGTCACGCACATTAATAACCACCTCCAAATCTGGCAACCGGTTAATCACTTTTAGGATGAAGTGCTCAACACCACTGCATCTGCAAATAATGGATAAATGTCTGATATTTAACATACATACGCACAAGGATATTGGTTTTATAGAAACAACAGCAACGAACACTTCACTAACCTTGCTGGAAACATGCAGCTTTGTTCTCTGTACAACTTGTTGCTGATGACCTGGTAGTGCGTCCCAACACCTCTGTGGACTGTGTCTGCCATCAACCCCTCAGATATGCCATTTTTAAATGGCCTAAGGTCATCTTTGAGAACACTGCAATCAAAAGAGTGATGGAGAAAGTCTACATTATATAGCTGCATGCATCTGCAGTGTGTGTATTCTTTGGGAAAATCTGCTATGAACAAGGGCTACTTTATAAGCTGACCTGAGATGGCAGCTGCAGTTGTCCTGACTGCATGGCTGGTAATTATTTGTGGCTTCTGTGATCTTCCTGATGAATGATTGTGAGTGTATGGCTGAAAGAAAGAAAGAGAAAAAAAAAAACCTTTCAAAAAGAACAGTCTTGGTTCATTCAATATTTTTATTTTCTAAACAAACAGATTGTTGGCAATTATAATAGTAAAACATACTGTATTTTCAAAACAGGTTCTTCTTGCAGGTTTTATGAAGGTAAATATAAGAACAAGGAATACATTAACTGGGACACAATACATCACTAGGGTTTCTCAATGTAAATCAGCAATACATTACAGTTTGAAAAAGCAATTTTCAACTGATCTCTATTACTTTTTAATTCATTCAAGTCCTGTACCCTCCGATCACACTGCAAAAAAACAAAGCTTGTCCTCAGTATTTTAGTCTTGTTTTACAGTGCAAATTTCTAAATAATGAAAAAAAAAAAAAGTTTTGTTTTCTGAGAAATTGGTCAAAATGATCAAGTTCTATAAACTCACGTAAGCATAAAATCACATTTTGTTCTCCGAAAACAAGACTTCACATGATTAATTCGCATCACAAGTAAATATCTTCATTTAAGGATTTTATATTGCAAAACAAGACAAAAATACCGAAAGATATTATTTTTTTGCAGTTAATAAAACGTTAAATGCAATGGACTTTATGAATATAAGACTTACAAAAACATCAGATTTGAAACTCCGCTAATGCTAAAGACGCCGGTACAGAAATCTAACGTCAGTATTAAGATTAGGAGGAACTTTACAAATTAAAACGCGACCGACCAAAGGCAGATAATTGTCGGCCTCAAAAGTTCTCACCGTTATTTGAAAGACATAATTCAACTCCATTCAGCAAAAGGATAAAAGACGGCATGAGCAGCCATGGCAGCTCCATTTTTCTGCATCAATTAAGCGTGACTGGCTCGATTTGAGGAGAAGTCGATGAATGTACTAGTATGGTCTGAAACTAGATAAGAAAGTCCCCACTTTTTATAAGCTAGTAAACATTATTTAGTATTTTAGTGGATCTCTAAACTTTGGAATAACTAGGGAATTTCTGTACAGTATGCTGCGCTTAAGTGATGGACACTTTCAAGGATGTTCAACTTCCAAGGAGTTCTTCAGGGGCTCAAATTGCAATTTAGCCTTGCAATAGTTTATTCATAGCCTAATTACTATTGTTGCGTTATCAACATAAATGTACTTTCATGCCCTGATCTTGATTGTTCTTGCCCCAATAGACTGTATTTCACATGGGCCGGTAGGTGGCACCTGGGCTTCATTTAGCTACAGTTTTTTTTTTTTTTTTTTTTCAATTGCTTGAACACAAAATCTTCAGTTGTCACACAATTTCTAAAACCTGACACTCAAACACCTGAACTACACATCAAATCTATTTAGTAATTTTACAAAACACAACACAATTCTCTATGTAACACAAAAATCTAACAGTATGCCTTTTTTAATATTATGGCAAAGTTGCAAATGTTTTCTTTGAGATGTATTATATTTTGAACGTATATTTTGAGTGCTTCACTTTGCAAGAGATGTAAGGCATTTTGCCTTTTGTCTGTGCAATTGAAGAAAAAAGACAACATTTTGAAAATGTAAGCAGTTAAAAATAAAAACATCACCATTATTTAGGCTTATTTAATAATTCCACAGCCTAAAAGTAATCCTGTAAACTTAAAAAGTCATTAAAAAGTATATGGAATAGTGCATTCTCACGGCACTGTAACTGTTGCTATATTATGACATTTTTAGGCTTAAGTGTTGATTCTATCTATGCTTCTGTACTTGTATTGGTCTTAAAGAAACATTCCATTTAAGTAAATTGATTCAATACATTTTTACCAGTTCAGTTCATTTATTTGGCCTTTCATTGCACGGGACCTGGCGTGACTGCACCCAAAGGACGGCCCCGATTGTTTAAAAATCAGAAATTTGTCTAAATCTGAAGATTATGGTTTCTTATGTTTTATTTTAATTTGATTGCTATAAACCCATATGAAGTATAACCTTTGTAATATTTAATTCAAGATGTATTATGTTATCAGTGTTAAACAAATGTATTCCCATTACACTAACAAAACATAAAATAAAAACAAAATCAACATGTTACTGTCACTGGGGTGACACCTTTTCGAAAGGTATAAATATGTTCCATTAAGGGGCTAACATGTACATTTTAAGTACTAATATGCCCCTTTAAGGCACTTATGCACTAAACAAGGCACAGATGTCCCTGTTAGAATGGTTAAAATGTATAGACTAATATGTTTTCAAGGTATATGAAAAATATGTGTCAGTTGATATATAATGATTTCAGTAATTAAGTGGTATGAAAGTTTTTTGTATGAACTATAATTGAGATGTTATACATAAATACCAACTTTGCACATTCATATTAAGTACTAATATGGAACTTTAAGGCACGTATGCACACTTTAGTTTAAACAAGATTCCAGTGACAGCTTTTGTACCTTTTTTTTAATAGTGCACCCTAACTGTAGGACATAGACTCATAGACTCTTTCAGGTGACCTATATTTAGATTTCTTTTTTTCTCCACAATTTGTCATGATTATGATCTACATGTTGAGAGACTTGTACTGTCATTCCCTGTGGTACTCATGTCTGTCCTCTTTTTCTTCAGATGATGATTTATTTTTAGCTTTTAAATGACTGGGTCACTAAAAGAGGCCTAAATTCACCAGGGGGATCCTCAATGGAGCGTCTATCAAATATCTCATCCTATAATGTCTTTGCCTAATTGTTGGGAAGAGGTGAGGTGGCAGAGGGAGGAAGAGAGCATTAGACGTTTTTTAGTGCTGAAGAACGACACACTGAGTCTCATTTTGTTGGTCAGTCTCACTGTCCTGCAGGATCTTACCTGGACTCTTTCCATCAGTCTCTTCTTTTCATTCACCTGTTCAGTCATTGCTACTATGCTGTCTGTCTGGTTCGTCTTGGTTTCTTGCGTGGATTTTCTCCTTTACTCTTCTGCAGAGGAGGGTCTAGAGTTTCCCAGTTTCGATGGCAAGGACAGAGTTCTTAATGTCAATGAGAGGAACTATAAGAAGGCATTAAAGAAGTATGACATGATGTGTTTGCTGTACCATGAACCCCTGCCTTCAGATAAAGAGCTCCAGCAGCACTTTCACATGAGGGAGATGGTTCTGGAGGTAAGAAATTATTGAGAGAAAGAGGGACTGAGGAATTTCGTGGATGAAGACAGACAGATATTTTAAATGGTATATTTTTTAGAATAGACCATCATTTGTGTTACAATGAACTTACTATTTCAGTTGGGAGGAAGTCTCATAGTCAATAGTTTAGAATGGTTATAATGTATAGACTAATATGTTTTCAAGGTATATTAAAAATATGTGTCAGTTGATGTATCATAATTTCACTAATTAAGTGGTATGAACGTTTTTTGTATAGAACTATAATTCAGACCAAATTTGCACATTCATTTAAAGTACCTTTTTAAGATTTTTTGTTGTTGTTGTTTGAACACTAACCACTTGTCATTGACACAGTTTCCACTTTTAGTTTAGTTTTTTAACCCAATTCTTTAAGCGACCCGTGGAACATGCATTAGTACCCCTGGTTGAAAATCATTGACTTAAAGAATATACTTGAAAATACTAGATCTAAGGTTCTTCAGGATAAGAGTGAAGAACTATATCAAAATGAACTAAACATTTATTTTTAAGTTGCTCCATAAATGCATCACAGAGTAACAATTGGCTGCACCAGGGTGTGAGACTGTACATCTGCTTTATGTGTCTAGACAGTACCTGATGTGCGATGTAGTGCGATGTAGGCTCCACAAACAAACAAAAAAGTCTACTTATGATGACAAAGTTAATGAAGCATGGATTCGACTACATGCAGATATCATCCACACAACCTATTCAGGTTTAAGAATTGCTCCAGACTAAATTGTATTATAGACTACAGTGTACAGTATAGCCTATGATTCTCACACTATGAATGATATGTCTTTTCCATGCATAACCAGCTTGCTGCTCAAGTTCTTGAAGACAAGGATATTGGTTTTGGATTGGTAGACTCACATAAAGATGCTAAGGTTGCCAAAAAGCTTGGTAAGAGGCTTTGCAATGATTCACTTTGTTAATTACATTGCTTTTAGATTTCAGTAACAGACCCTTAATATGTCTTGGCATTTTTGAGGTTTGACACACAGCATCCTCATTGAAGCATGTGATATTTGTCCATTAGGCCTGGAGGAGGAAGGAAGCATCTATGTGTTTAAGGATGAAAGAGTGATTGAGTTTGATGGAGAGCTCTCTGCAGATACACTGGTTGAATTCCTGCTAGATGTAAGTGACATTTGTACATATACTGTGCTTTTTGACCTGTTTTACAGTTTAAACAACTCTAAGATATGGATTCTGCTAACGTGGCTCTCTAATTGCAAAGAGTAGTAACCTTCAATTATTACTTTCAACAGTCAGGTCAACATATTTATCCTGAAGTAAATTATTTCAGTTTTATATTTCAGTTCAATATTTGATTAGTTAAATATTTCAGTTTTATAATTATTTTTACAATTTTAATCTAGTTGTAATCTCTTTTTTTTAGTACATATAAACAATGCTTCTGACACTGCTATGTTTCACATGGTTCTTCAGCTGCTGGAGGACCCAGTGGAGCTGATCAGCAATCCTATGGAACAACGTGCCTTTGAGCGAATGGATGAAGACATACGCCTTATTGGCTACTTTAAGGGTGAAGACTCTGAACGTGAGTGCTTATTTTTTATTTATATTTTTACTTATTAATAAACTCTGCATGTAAAATTAATAGTAGAGTGTTTAGGCACCATGCAAACCATGCAATTGTGTGATGCCTCTCCAAACATGAATTCTATCAAAGGAGACCTTAATAAAATTCTAACAAAGAAAAAATGTAATGCAATCATCCATGTACAGTAAGCTTTAATGTCATTCAGCAGACCTGAGTGTTTTTGTGAAATTTTATGGATGAAATGGAAATGGATGGATGGATGGATGGATGGATATTTGAAATAAAAAGGTAAAATTGTATTTTTGTGCATTTTTCATATAAAACATTCAGATAATTCACCAAAAGTCTCAAGACTGCGCTCCAAAGCATTCAAGTTTCTGGACATTTTACTTTCAGGTCCATGTGTTTGAAAAAGGTAACAAGAAATAAATGGGTAATTATTCCATAATATTATTTTGCTAAATAAATTTAGCTATAAAATACAAAATAGAAATAAAAAATCAAATATGAAAAAAACAAAACAAAAAAACAGGGACCCTATGGTTACTCTGCAGACTATTAAATGCTGCTTAATTGGTCAAAGAGATCAACACAGTTATATAGATATTCCCCAAAAAGGTACAGCAGAGATTACTATTGAGGTTTTTTTTAAAAATATCATTTAATCTGGGAAAACCACCATGGTTATGTTTTAAAAGCAGTAACCATGTTATCGCAATTTTAAGGTTTGTGTTTGTATTTCTCTTACTTTCTTAGATTATAAGGCCTTTCAGGTGACTGCAGAGAAGTTCCAACCATATGTGAAGTTTTTTGCCACCTTTGACAAAGGGGTGCGTATAGTCCATTCCTTTACAATAACAAAAATGAAACCATCAGATGTGTTATAGTGGTATAGAAGTATGTGTATTTATAACCCCAAGGCTGAGAGGATACCTGAGTGTTGTCCATCTTTGAAAAAATAGGATTATGTATTGGCTTCATTTGTAACTGCTTCATGCTGCAGGTGGCTAAACAACTGACACTAAAAATGAATGAAATCGATTTCTATGAGCCCTTCATGGATGAGCCGGTCACCATTCCTGGCAAACCCAACACAGAGGAGGAGATAGTAGATTTTGTCAATCAACACAGAAGGTGATGTTTGCCATTGACAATGATTGTCTGAAATATGAATTTTCATTCTAAAAAAACACAGTGTTTGATCCTCACCCAGGCCTACTCTGAGAAAGCTTCGTGCTGAGGACATGTTTGAGACTTGGGTAAGCAAGACTGGATTGTGGAAGTGTCTGTAGGCCTATCGGAATGTTAACTGTTCGTTAAATGGCCATTGGTTCTTTACTTGAAGTGATCTGTCTCTGCTCAATCAAAAGGAGGATGACATGGATGGAATCCACATTGTTGCCTTTGCTGAGGAGGAAGATCCAGGTTTTCGATTCCTTACAACATGCTCACCAAGACAAGATTTAGAAGCACATAATGACATTTTTATATTGACAATTTGTGCTTACTGTACTTCTTTTTTTATTATAGATGGTTATGAATTCCTAGAAATTCTAAAGGAGGTTGCAAGGGACAATACTAAAAACCCAGATCTCAGCATAGTTTGGATTGATCCTGATGAATTTCCTTTGGTGAGATGATATTCTTCCCGTTTACACAGTTTCACTGTTTGAACTTAAACATAGTGTCCATATTGTAACGGTTCATTTGTCTTCAGTTAACCACATACTGGGAAAAAACCTTTAAGGTGGACCTTTTCAGGCCACAGATTGGTGTGGTGAATGTGACTGACGTAAGTTCATTTGAAAACGTCTCTTCATCCTATATTGCTATGTATGACACATCATACCCTTTTAAGGAAAAGCTTCACATAACAAATTCACGATCTACAACACAATAAACAATATAATTAAATATAAGTGGTCAGCTGCATAAATTTGCTTGACTAGTATTAAAAGTTCATTTTTTAAACAAAGTAGACATTCCTCATTCACTTCTGGTTAGTTTATGCACCAAACAGTCCATTATGCTGATTGATATTGCAATCTGGTGTTTCTTAGCATGTTAAATTATTAGCATTTTCTTAGCATTTTTTACTCCTCTGTTTAAGTCTCACATGTTCACAGGAAACTGTTTACTTCCAAGTAGCAAAATAAAGTGCAAATATTCTGCATTGTTGTCATCTTTGCTGACCAGGCTGACAGTGTGTGGCTGAACATGCCTAATGATGAAGCTTTACCGTCTGCGGAGGAGCTGGAGGACTGGATAGAGGATGTTCTCTCTGGAAAGGTCAACACTGAGGATGATGATGATGACGATGATGACGACGACGATGATATCGATGATGATAGTAGCGATGAAGACCATTATGATGATGATGAGGATGATGATTAAGCGGTATATAGAAAAACTATAACCACATAATTTCTTTAACGATCTTTCCGCAGATTGTGTTGATTTTGTTTGTTTCAATAACTGATGGTTTATTACTTACAGAGTTGACTTGATTTATTATAGAACTGTCTGCATTGCCAGCAAGAAACATTTGATAATGCAAAACGTAATAACATATAATGACATTATAATTCTGGTGCTGCTTATTTATCTGAAACTACATATGACTGGAACTGTATAGCTACAAAAAAATAGGGTGTTCTATAGTGTTACTTGTGAATTTTATGGGACATTTGAAATGTATCACGTTAAATAAAGAACACAAAATATTATTCAGTTATATAATCTCTTTTGATGACGGAGTTCTCTCCACTTTTCTTCTCGCCTAATATTCCTCCGAGTGGATTTTCTTCGGTGGTGCCTCAGCCATTTTCAGTATTCCGCTAACCCACTCTCATATTCACGCTGTATAATCAACTCTGTCTATTATGTGCACGCGCATTAAGCCCCACCTCTTCTTGCCGATTGGTTGGCCGCAGTTTGTTATTGTTTTGGTGCACATCCTGGGGCCTGTTCCATAAACCAAGATTAGAGTATAAGCCAGGCTTATTTCAGCTGGTCTGACATATTGCCAGTTAATTTGTATTACAATAAGTCAGACTAACTGCTATAAGCCTGGCTTATTTGGTAAACTTGTTTTATGCAATGTGATGCATACTGTTTGAGATAAAAATTAAATCGAGCTAAAATCCTGCAACATCGCATAGAGCACCTTTAATCATGTTTGGGGGACATGTTTATAGAATTGAGATACATCTGATTAAACTTCCTTTTGGCGCCATCTAGCAATAGCCTACCCTAATTGGTAAAAACACTACATACAAATACATTACATACATTTCTATTTGGATTAAGTTATTGTAACTAGCTGTGTATAAAAATGTCAGAAGCCATATGAACAGTCCCTATAACTACCAGTCAAAAGTTTTTATACAAGATTTAATTTTCTCTTCTACTCACCAAGCCTGCATTTATATGATTCAAAATATACAGCAAAATCAGTAATATAGTGAAATAGTTTTACAATTTAAAAGAACTTTAATGAAAAAATTAAATAAATATATTTATTCCTGTAATCAAAGCTAAAATTTGAGCATTATTAATCAAACATGTTTTATTATTATATTATTATTTTCAATATTTAATACAGTCAACTGCATTTTTTTTCAGGATTCATTGATGAATAGAATGATCCGAAGATCAGAATGTATCTTTAAATGATAGAACCTAAAGGAATAGTTCAACCAAAAATGAAAATTCTGTCATCATTTACTTACCCTCAAGTAGTTCCAAACCTGTATGAATGTCTTTGTTCTGTCGAACACAAAGGAAGATATTTTGAAAAAACCTTTGTAACCAGGCTGTTTTGATCACCATTGACTTCCATAGTAGGAAAAATAATTACTATGGAAGTCAGTGGTGACCCAAAACAGCCTGGTTTAAAGCCTTTTTTTTTTTTATATTTTCCATTGTGTTTGGCAAAAAATAAAAATCAAATTCCACTGGTAGTGTAGATAGCTATAGGTGTATGGGTTTCTTATGAACTTTTAATTTTAGAATCTAACATCAGCAGCTCAGCAGTATAGAGGAACATCTACAGATGGAGCCGCAAAAGTAATTTAATTCAGTAGAAACTACATCTGTGCACCACCAGACTAAGAGCTTAAACTGGAATGCAGAACACTTACCCTCAGCTTACCCTGACCTTCATATGGATGCTCTTTCCAACGAGATTTATGACATAATCCAGACGCCGCCCATATGACTCATGCCCGTATGAATTAGACCAACCACATGACTGATGTGACCTCTGAGGGTATGGCCAATCTCTAGCAAAGCTGAGGTGAAAATCCTGTGTGGCAAGTTTAAAACTGCAGTTTCACCTTTGTACTCAATCACCGAAAGGATTCTTGAGTGATTTACTGCCACGGCAAGTATCTGCACATTCAGTACAGTGTCTAAACTTAGAGCGCGACATTGCTGATTTGATTACACTTTCATTCTTTGCAAACAGAAGGAATGAATATTTATAATCTGGCCTAACTAATTCAAAACAAGTACAGCTCAGAAACATGCCTGTAATTCAACAACCTCAACAAGTACTTATACTTTGCAGTAAGAAAGGTTACAGATGAATTTCAGTGTTATTAAAAATGTCTGTTTTATTCAAATGTATGATGCGAGCTTTAAAGCATTTGTTATAAGAAAATCAGGCATACAAACAGTGGCCTTCGAGCAAGTGAGATGTGAGTTGTAAATGACTTAACACACATATATACACACAACGTGTAAAAGCAGAGGCACAGTCACATTATGAGTGGTTTATATAAAGTAATCCATCACTGTCTTAAAAAATGTATTGATATAAAAGCTTTAGGAAAAAAATTGCATTTGATAACATTGGAATATTGATCAGAATGAGGGACAAGTGAATAATAATAATACATATAATAAAAAGTGTAACCTGAAATGTGCAAAAACAGGTCAGTGACAATCTTAACACATCCATTTTCCACCTCAAGAGGGTGCTGCGATGGTTAATTCTTCCAATGACAGAAAAATGGAAAGTAATGAACATGTATGTTATGCATAGATATGACATGATATTTCCACACTTGTGATAACCCTTAAAATTACCCACTATGGAACAATTTGTTTCAAAACAATTTTGCTTAAAACCAATTTTGCTGACAGCAACAACATTCGAAATCAAGCCAAAATGACCAGTGGTCATGAGCGATCAGTTGTTTCTCAGCAGTATCTCAACATCGGCAGGCAAGCATTCCAGTTCTTTCATTTCATAGGCCTAGATGACAGTCTCATGAGCCGTTCGTTAGTTTTTATAGCTACACTGCTAGAAGGCATAGCACACGAAACAGGACAGGACACAAGAGATCACACATAATCTCTACTCATCTGAACAGCTCAAATTGAGTCCATGTCCAATTACAACTCCCTACAGTCTGCTTTAAAGAGCAGCTCTTAAAATACATGACATGCAGGGTTCTAGGCCAAGCACCTCTTTATTCCCAGAGAACTGGGATTTAAGCATATGGTTTTAGTGATCATAGTTTTAATTGTCATGAGGAGAGAAAAAAAAAAAAACTGTGCCACAAAGAAAAATAGGTACGTGTTGTCAGTTAATTTCTTAAAAGTCATGACAGTGTCCTTCAGCACCATTAGAATAACTGTATTTGTATCCGTTTTGTTAATATCTTACCAAGACCTTTTATCTCAGTATCAGCTTTTCATGTCATACTTATTACAGTTTTGACTTCTTGTCTTACTTCATTTTTTTCATAATTATTTTTAATCTCATAATTATAATCTTTTATCTCATAATTCACAATAATTCGATTGGAAAATCAGTGATAAGTCAAAATTACGACATACTTTTTTCAATGTGTAATGTCTACAACAAGTGCTATATAAAATGTGTCCTGTTCAAAAGTTTGAGAAAAGTTGCTCGAGAATAGATATAGATATATATATATATATTTTCTTTTCATTCATTTGTCACTTCTCATGCTTAATAATCCAAAACTATACAATCTTTACAGGTCCAAAAGTAACGTATGAGAGAAATGCTTAGTAAGGAAATTTGAACAAAATGTCTTAAGTGGATTGTTGTTTTGATTGCCAATGTCTCTCGTTCTCTCTCTCTCTCTCTCTCACACACACACACACACACGCCCAAACTCCAATACCTCCTATTAGTATACAATGTGCATATACTGTATATATAAACAAAGACACATGTCCTATCAGCTGAAACAAGTTTGTCAAAAATGTGCATTGGAAATTTTTGATGTGCATTTACAGTAGTAGATCATTTGGCTGAGACGATGTGCTTATGAACCTTATGTTGGGAAAACCTGTTGCCATAACGATACAGTAATTGGCCAATGTTTCTCATTGTCTCACCTGGATCTTGCAGAAAGACTGCAGACCATATTCCCAGAGTGTTTTCATAAAGAGTGTTGAGGCAGAGATGTGCCCAATTGAGTCCATCCATCTCTCGGTGGTCCATTGAAAAAGTATTTGACTGCACCCACTATCCATTATTTTACTGTTTCTGTATTTTACAAACATTAAAAAGTAGTCTTCAGTAATTATATTCAACCACCATAGCATTTGATCTGATCCGATTTAGTTTGGTTTGACTGCAGACCTGCTAATTCCGATAAACGTGTAAGCACGAACAAAACTCATAAAAGAAAAAGGAATATATTGAAATTTTTGATATATATTACTTGACAGTCAAATAAAAATACATCCCAGAAGAAAATCAGTTTTTGCTGAAAAAACCCCCAAAAACAAAACTCTAAACTGAAGTCTCAGACTGCAGTCGAAGCACAAACTTGTGTGACTTTGGGTCAATGAATTCTTCAGCAAGCTGAATATAAGGTATCTTTTTGGTAGAGACTACTAGGCTGAAGTCAATGCACTTGAGCAGAAAAACGGTCCCATCTTTTAGACCACTGGTAACTGAGGATTCGCTGACAAGGGTCCACTGCCTGGCAAGCCAGCGATCCTTTCCATACTGTAGTGTAGGGCCTGTGGTCAGATAACTCTCCAGAAACGCCTGAAAAACAAAAACACAATCATTACAATCAAATATCATTAGACACAAGTCAATGAGAGATTGAGCACTCATATATTTGTCATATCATATCTTTGACGTGACGTCATACACCAAGAACAATAACTATAACTGGTAGGGTATTAGCATTCACACCAGCAGCAACATCATTGATCTATTCGTATGCATACTCATCTACTGCTTTAAATTCTCGAGCTTGCTATGGCAGGAATGGATTCTGATTCAGTGTCAATGTTTGTATCTTTCATCAGCTGGAAAATAAAATCAATGATATTGTCCAATGATATTTTTCTCTGTGCCAGTTTTCTCCAAAAGTAAAGAATGTTACAATGTTAACATGTTCCAAATACAACATCATTTAGATAATAGACATAGAATCACTTGGATTGTGACTGGGATTCTCACTGTCAGTGGCCTCACCTTGGGTGTCATGTTGTTTGTGATGCAGAAAGCTAAGTGCTGCTGTATGCTCTCCATGCTGTGGAGGTGCTGTTGTCTGGTGGTGCGGAGGTATTTCTGCAGTGCTCGGGCCATGGAAGGGAAGATGGCTTGAGCCGCTTCGCGTGGGTCCATCACATCACCAGGAGCCTTCTTCTGCTCCTCCTCTTGCATGCGTCGAATGTGTGTAAATGCCTCCTCGACTGCCACCACCAGCCTGAAAAAGAAAAGGGTGTAATCACACAGTCTCAAGTTCAGTTTCACAATCTGTTGTTGTCTAGAGGAGTTATTCCCAAAGTGTGAGGCAACTGGGGAATGAAGTAGACTTACACTAAGTACACTGTACTGAAAATGAAGATTAGAACTTGTGTTTCTTTGAAATGGTCTTATTTCTGAATTAAAATGGTTGCAAACTAAATTCTACATCTAATTCTTTATTGTAGTTCATTTGTAAGTTCGTAGTGCACTGTGTTCAAATCATGTTCACAGTTAAAGGGATATTTCACCCAAAAAATGAAACCTCTGTCATTAATTAGGCTATATGTCCTCATGTATTCTTGTTGTCTATGGGAGGGTCTGGGAGCTCTCGAAATTCATCAATAATTTGTGTTCCAAATATAAGCTGATGTCTGTCATTAACGACAGAATTGTCATTTTTGGGTGAACTAGCCCTTTAAATCTACAGTGCTGACAATACAATACATGCGAGATCTTATGTGCGTCAGATTCAAATGCGACAACAATGTACTGCTCTGCTACTTTAAAAAGCAGAATCACCAAACATATGAGAACCTCTGCGCTAGAGGCTGAGTAATGCAATCTGATTTAATCACTATTAGAAATGAGCACATTTCATGCTGAGAATATTTCATTCATGCTAAATATCATAAGCTGGCACTATCACTGTTGAAAAAGCATATTGCAAGTCTCTAAACTTATCTCTCCATCTTTTCAATACTTATTCCTTTATAAATCTCTACACCGATGTTCTCTCACCTAGCCCTGCGTTTGCGGACTCGTCTCTCATGCTCGGCCTCTTCATAGTAGAGTTCGTTATGACTGCTGTCTCTGCGGCGGGCAGCAGCAGCTATCATTGCTCGAGACTGAGACTGGGCTATACCAGCAGATGCATTATTCCCTCCTGGACCTGATCATGATGGGACAGACACATGCATTGAAATTGTTTAGTCAAGTACATTGACAGATTGTGTCGAAGCAGTTTCAGCAGAATGGAATCTGTAAAGCAGTTCTAAAAGTTAACAGCTCAGAACAAGTCAGTTTAGTGTTGGTTCAGTTCAATTGTGAGTTTTACAAAAGGCAGCAATATCGTTATTTAGTCAGTTCAATACTGACTAAATTGTCAATGTTGCAATATGTGATTCAAGACGACTTGAATCTACTTGATTAAATTCAAGTGTTTGTTCTCATCCGGTGGTGTCAGTTTAATACATTTATGCCGAACCACGTAACCTGTATGAGAAGTGTGTACCGCAACTTAACTCATCATAATGCCAGAGATTATGATCCAAAAAATGAGTAATAAAAGAAACATCTGAGATATACAGCATTAGATTAAAATGAAATATAATTTGCTTTCGGCAAAAATGAACAAAAGTTTAAACAAGAAAACATAATTTTGATTAGAACAATATGAAAATGTACTTTAAATAAATGATACTGTGGTTTAACTTTTTTCAGTGGACTTATTCTGTTAATACTGATACTAAGTAACAAGGTTTCTGTCAGTATTGATGAGGGCAGATTGAAGAAATGGAGCCTTTTCTGACATTTACCAATCAAGCGGTGGTCTGACTGGAAAGATGTTTTGGCTTGTAATTTATGGCCAGTTTTTACGCCTGTCAGAAAGTATTGGACATGTTTCTTTTATTTTTGTTTTCTGTTTCAATATACTTTTGATTAAAAAAAATGGTATTAATGATTTATTCACAATTTCAATTTGTTCCACACACAAAACTTTCATACTGCTTTCAAATAAATAGTTGCGTGGACTACTTTACGCTGCTTTTGTGTACTTGTTAAAGCATGAAAGCTTTGTAACTGCATAAAACAAATGCTACCAGTGAACTTCTTCCTTTGTATTCCACAGCAGAAAAAAAGCCATGTGGATTTGGAATGACAGAAGGATAAATAAATATGACACAAGTTATAGAAGAACAATGTCTTTCACCTTACCCACTATTTTTAAGATATTCAAATCCAGCCTCTCTTGTGTCTAGGTGTCAAAAGTCTGTTCCCATATTCATCTATGCAAACTTCAAAGATTATATTTTGTGCATGTAATAAATATGCAGCTGGTTAATATGCAGCAGAATCTGTGTCTACCAGGAGCTGCTGTGAATGTGTGTCGATAGTAGGCTGCATGGTGAACAAGAGATGAGGAAGTTCAGAACTCATCTGTTTTTCTATTTATCTCTGAAAGTGAAGACAAGCTATATATATATATATGTACACACTTAAGATCCAAGCAGTTTATTTACAAGAGGAAAAATGAATGATTGTATACAATAGGGCTGTGCGATATATATCAAACAATATATTATGCGCATCTCTTCAGTAAAGCTGCTAATCAAAGAATCGGCTTTACTGACGAGATGCGCATAATATATCGTTCGATATATATCGCCCAGCCCTAGTATACAGTTTTATTTTTTGATAATGGTAGGTGTAAATTAAACGAGATTGGAAGAGCTGGAGGGAATGGACTGGCTGACTTTGGAGGAGGTGGGAGAAGGATTTTTTAAGATGGACAGAACCAGTGGAAATACAGGAGATATTGGGAAGCATTCTTTTCCAAATCAAATTATGGGTGGAAATCTTTTGGAATCTCGCGATTCAATTCAAATTTATTCTTGGGGTCATGATTTGATTAAAAACTTATAATTAAATAGAGATTTGATTCTCCAGGATGATTCTCAGATGTCCAAGATGAAAAAGTGGCTTCATGAAACAATTGTGGCGAATCAGAAATTGTCATGAATGTTTAACAATGCCAGTCTAAAAATTGTAGTGTTTCCTAGACTTTAAGCAGAGCAGATGGAAAGCAGAGGGAGACATAGCAGATGGAGGACTGTGAGATCCTACAAGGATATTCTTCCCTAGACCATCACTGACCCACTCCCAAACGGTCATGCTGGATGGAACCAATTGTGGTGTTCTCTGGCAAATGCCAGTCAAGCTGTATGGTGCTGGGCTGTGAACACAGGTTCCTCTACAGAATATTAGGCCCTCATGCTACCCTCATGGAGTCCGTTTCTGTCAGTTTGGTCATAACTGCCGGAAGTCATAGTAGTGACAGTGACAGTAGTGATTAAGACCATAACAAGACATCAAAACTTGGGTAAGTCAGTCAGAAGGAGAAAGAGAGAGCAATTGTCTGCAGCCATCAACTGCAAAACCCTTTATGGGTGTTGCCTCTCTAGTGCACCCGTCACTTTGATTTGAACCAAAGCAGGTGAAACGGATTCATAATCACTTGAGCTTCCTAATGCTGACTTCAGACTGTATGATTGTCAAAGTAGTCACGTCACAGATCTTATTAAAAACTGCATGATGTCTGGGATAGCATTCAGTCACTGCTGTGTTCACACTGCAAGATAGATCGGTGAAAGGGGGTTTCACACTGCATGACTTTACAATAGGAAGAAACGCAGACAACTTTTTCCTGGTCACAAGGGTGTAAATTTCATTAAACATAAAGTGCTCTCGTGCAGTCTGAGCTCGGCATAAATGGACAGACCGATATCCCCCAGTGTTATACTATGATTCTTAAGTGTTTCACTTTTTTTTTGGAGTAATGCAATTAAGGAAAAATAAATAAATAAAATATCATTATTTTCATATGTTCTCATGCTTTTGGATCCCACTGTAAATATTATACCTTGATTATTCCAAATCACAGGAATTACCTAAACAATAATATTAATGTTACATTTTTAGCTTGCTTTAAATTCTGTAATGTATTTAAGTCTCCTTGAACAATCAATGCATACATGGACAGGAGAGAGAGACTCTTCGGTACAGGTGTGATGTCTATTTCCCATGTCCTGCTCTAAACTACAACATTAAAACAGGGAGATTATTGGTTCAATGAAGCAGAAAGCATTTAAAAGATTGATGTCATGGGCTGTAAGGTGTCTAGGGAGTTCTTAAGACTGTCATACACCAAACCGACAAGAAAGAACTTACAACAAAGAATACATCATTCTCCTATTTGATAATGTTCAGTGCTTTGCTACAATCTGTATTGTTAAAAGCGCTATACAGTGGGTACGGGAAGTATTCAGACCCCCTTAAATGTTTCACTCTTTGTTATATTGCAGCTACTGGCTAAAATCATTTAAGTTCATTTTTTCCCCTCGTTAATGTACACACAGCACCCCATATTGACAGAAAAACAGAATTGTTGACATTTTTGCAGGTTTATTAAAAAAGAAAAACTGAAATATCACATTGTCCTAAGTATTCAGACCCTTTGCTCAGTATTTAGTAGAAGCACCCTTTTGATCTAATACAGCCATGAGTCTTTTTG
>JAUMHQ010000044.1:3649064-3661530 GCA_032361165.1 Enteromius paludinosus | reverse complement strand
CCTCTAGACTGTTACGAAACAGTCTGTGTTGTGTTGGAATTTGACCGTTTTTCAGTCGTCTTTTGCAAACACTTTATATAAGATGATTTCTATAAGAAGAAGGAAACGATGGTGTTTGAGACTCACAGTATGCTATGTCCATGTACTGAACTGTTATTATTCAACCACGCCAAGGCAAATTCAGTTTTCCATTCTATGGCACCTTTAATGCATGAAGCAGGATTGATTCCATAAAGGGATGAAGTGATATGGAAAGATAAGGTATGGGGAGGGAGAAAGTGTGCCAGGCTTGAGACATTTGAGATAAAATGTGTGTTAATATAACATCTAGGCCCAGTTTCACAAACGGGGCTTAGCTTAAGCCAGGACTAGGCATTAGTTAAATTAAGATTTTTAAGCAACAGGTGTGCATCTTAGCACAGAACAATGACACTGACATGTTTTAAGATATGTCAGAGCAAGATATTCTCATCTGAGACGGCTCAAACATGCAATTTAGTCTGGGACTAGCTTAAGCCTTGTCTGTGAAACTGGGGGCTAGAGTATAACATAACTAGAGTACTGTAACACAAAGACATGCATTCAATTATTGAATCCCTTGGAGAGGAAACTATATAGTGCTATTGGAGTTGAGAGACACATTAACATGGTTTCCACAAGACCTGCAGAGTATCCAGACTAGACCACTGGGAGCATATGGACTGGCAGTATTAAAGCTTTGTAGAACAATATTTTAATTTTTGCCTGCTGGCCAAGATTTGCAAAGACCATTTTTCAGTCTGTTTTTTAAGGAGAGGTATACAGTAGTATATCATATACACTACATTCTAGATAGTATACTATATAAATACATTATATAAAGGAAGACCGTTTTGGGTCCATATTAGAAAGAAAAATACTATGGGAGTCAACGGTGAACCAAAACATTCTGTTTTTTCAAAATATCTTCCTTTGTGTTCGGCAGAACAAAGAAATTCATACAGGTTTGGAACTACTCAAGGGTGAGTAAATGATGAAACTGTCATTTTTGGCTGAACTATTAATTTAAACTGTCCATTCATTATTCAGTCACTCATTTAAATGTTACTTCAGTTTATATAGTTAGGGACAAAATGGTGATATTGGATTAAATTAGTTTTTTACATAATTAAGTCATTTTGTATTTATTCGTTTGGAAGTCACAATTACCATGTCAGGTATGTTTCAGTACGTCTGGTTAGAAAGACATGGAGATGTACCTTTTCTACAAAAAACTGCATGCATTTATGCTTTATGTATATTTTTTCAATATATATATATATTCCATTGTAATTTTATTTTTAAAAATATTGAAAAAAGTACACGCTACTTGATCTCATATTTTGTAATATCGTTTCATTCATTTACTGTGAATTATTTTCTCATTCACAGAAAAAACATATAAATCACTTATATAGTAAAACAAGTCTGACCGTAGCACTGACCCCATTACTGCCCTGCAGTTCTGAAGCGTACAGATGCTCTAAGCACTATATATACAGAATAACATTAGGCCTACACAAGGGATGTGATGAACGTCAATCTGTTTAGGCTTTTTGTTTGAAGCTTTGTTCAGAGGTGCACTTTAGAAGCATATGAGAGAGAGAGAGAGAGTGAGAATGTAGATGCTCTCAGATGGAAAGACATTGACTTATATATAGCACAACAAGAAGAAAAATAAGCTCAGTCTGTTTCCACCCAAAATTCAGAATTTTGACATGTGGGAGTTACATAATTCATTAGTAATACAATTACATATGTGACAGCCAAAGGAGAGAAAAAAGCTATGCGAGCAGTCCTTTATAACTTGAAGTTTTTTTCTGACAGTTTCAGAGAAGTGTTCTTACATACAGTATGTGCTTGTCCTAATACACATCATTCTATTAACATATTAATATTATATGTATAATATAATCTAACACCATAGGTAACCTGATGTCGGGGTCCTGTAGACAAAAATACACTTAATAGTGACTAACACTGCTATAAAAATTACAAGAGTCATTGGCAAACATCAAGCAGTAGCAGGCACCTGGACAAGATCCAGTCATTTCATCTGAGATTAGAGATACATTCCAATAGTCCTACCTGATGAGGTTGTGTAGGCAGCGATCTGTGCTGTTCTGAAGGTTCACTGTTTAATGCCAGTTCTTCCATACTGATCTCAGCCTGATTTGGTTCTGCCATTACAATGGAATTTATACTCCCCTTATATTTGCAATTGTGGTTCACTCTCCGAGGCAGTAGGTAAAGCAAACACTCAGAATCCGGTCACTGCTCACTGGCTTTTGACTTATTGTAAAAAAACTATCCATCATGCAATCAAATAAGCTGTTTCATGCTCATGTGCTGAGGTTAAATAAAAGGCTTTGGAAGAGTCCAAGAGATGAGGGAGGGTAGGTCACATGTGATATCCAAGGAGAGGAAAAAGAAGCAAGGAAGGAGGAGGAGGGAGGTTGTCAGACCATTAAATAAACAATTCCGCTCACCAAGGAGAGATGGCAAACAACATAACCGACCAATTAGGGGCTGTGTAGACGCCCGTTGTAATACTTCTAGTTACAATCAACTCTCACTTACAAAATATTGCTCGCAAGTCTTGTTGATGTTTAGAAAACATCTCCATATCTCTCTGTTGTCTGTTCCGTTCATTTTAGTCATTACAAGTCATTTTATTTTCCACACATATCATATTACTAATATTACACACTTTTTTTAGTCTGCAGGCTTGAATGAATGAAGTGTTTTAGTAAGAAAGACTTGACTTTTAAGTGTGTTTTATTTCATGTCAAACTTCAAGGTGACTGACAAAACAGACACATCTTTAGTGGCATTTTTATGAATCATGGCTGATCATAACGGCGTAAATGTCAAATGAAATGAAACCTTTGTGTTTTTAGTCTAATATACATTTTTTACTTAATAAGTCTAAAATAATTCTACAGTAGCAGAAATAAGCCTTTTTAATGAGAGTAAACATTCATGTTTACTAAAAAAGGGCTGCACACTCACAAAATACATTCCTGGTATAACCAGACCATTGCCTCAGGGAACTGACCTGCCATATAAAGACCACAAAAAGCTTTGCCAGGACTAGGCATTAGTTAAATTAAGATATTTAAGCAACTTTTACAAAAATGCCTTATCAGAAAATATTACAGGTGTGCATCTTAACACAGAACAATGACACTGACATGTTTTAAGATATGTCAGAGCAATATATTTTCATCTGCAACAGCTCAAACATGCAATTTAGTCTGGGACTAGCTTAAGCCTTGTCTGTGAAACTGGGGGATAGTGTAATAAGATTTAAGCCAGTCAGCATGGTAGGCCAGGCACATGTAGACATAGACCCCCATGCCAAGGCTAATATAGTCATAGGCCACTAGTATTAAGCTGGTCAGAGTGGTAGCTCGGGCACACACAGACAGTAATGCATGCGGTTCACATGGCTCTTCAGAGCAGCAGCAGTACATATATGTCCAGTCCTGAGGTGTTTTGTTCTTGTGTTTTGTCCCTTCTATGTCTCTTCCTTTGTGGGGGGTTATCTCATGTATGTTATATTTGCAGCAGCAGCATGTTGTGAATGTATGGGCAGTAGCAAGTCATTGCTCGTTGTAATCCCTACTGGTAAGTGTAGGCATTAAACTGCCATACTTTCTCTGAAATCAATATCTCTGTTCGAACTTCCAGCGTCATAACATTGCAGATATTGTTTATGCAACATTACACTGTAACTAAAGTAAAAATTGTGAAATAACAAATTAACCACACTTTTAATAACGTTAAAAGGTTTAATTATTTAATTAAAAAATTCATTTAATTACATTTTTCATTTTGATAGGAGTGCAGTGCAATTCCAGAAAGAGCCTGTCCCCATACACTTTTGATTGTCTAGAATCTCGTGAATAAAAAAAGACTGAAAAACAGGTGAATCTGAACATTTGGGAACAGTCCGATCATACCCCCCCATTATTTGCGTAACGTATATACCTGCCCCTTTTCTAGACCAGCCACCAGCCGAACCATCAGAAGTTCTGCAGGTATCGAGAAGAAACAAGAAGACAATAGTGAAAATGGCAGATCATGGAAATAAACTTTATGTTCCAGGCTGTGCAGGGGATGTGAAGTGCAAAGATGGGTAGATGTCTGTATTTGGAAAGACACTGAAAGAAAATAACCTGTTCTAATAAAATAACGCTTAGCTAGCATTAGCCTGCTACATTACAGTACATAAAGAGTAAGAAGAGATGACTGAGGATAATGGCAAATGATTTACAAATCTTGAGTACCATTGATAAGCATCTGATCTTGTAAAATGTGTGGTAAGTACTGAAGTTCCATAGTATAAATAGAGTTTTTTATATACAGTATAATTACCTAAACATATACCTGCTATTGAAATTAGCTGCACAGTGAAACAGCCAATCAGAGCAGAGCTCAACGTTGAGTCTCACTACAGCTAATCAGAGCAGAGCTCAATATTATTATTCATAACCATTCCAAATAAGCCAATAACAAATTCTAGGGTTGTAAATGGACACGTAAAACAGTTTCTGGAGATTTTTTGCCTTTACTTAAGTCATACCTTCTAAGTAGATATCAGAGAACAATTTAAAAGACTAGATCAACGCATTCAATGGCACCTATAAATATAATACAGATACTGCTACTGGCTGTATTACTCTTCTTTAAAGGCCAATTTACAACACACTGACAGACAGCAAAAGACATTTTGCTGGATTTTGTCACCGTTTGTTCCCCAGTCGGTGTCTGTTTTTGCAGATTGAGCATGCTGAATTGGCACCTGATGTGTTGTGGAATGCCTGAGAAGTGACGTATTATAATCTAGTGTTCCACCACATTGATGGGCGTCTGGCCTTAATGCAACTAGAGTCCTATGTTGCTTATTTTGCTCACATTCTTAATTAGGAGAGAGCCATCACCATTGCCTTCAGTAGCTGGGTTTTGATACAAAGTTGGAAAATTGGAATATGGTAAAAAAAACGTGACTAATTTGAACCTCAGAATAAGCAGACGAAACACAATGAATGCAGTCATTGCTTTCGGAGATGGACGCTGCAGTTTGGGAATGCAGTCCTCCAAGGCATTTCTGGGAGGCAATTCGAGAAATACTTTGAAAACAGACTTTGCTCTGGCATTTGAGAATAACCATAACAGCTTTTTAGATGCTGTGGAATGACATCAGTCTGCAGGTTAATCAGGTTTTCCTGTCCCATAGCGCAAAGTCAAATGATTTTTTTGATGCGCTTGGAAGAATTTATTCGTAAAATGCTTTTCCATCTCCCACTATTCACATCAACCCTTTTTTGCCCAAGTCAAAAACCACCTCAAGCAAGTGTAAAAACATTTTTGCCAATTAAGCGATTTTTGTTCGAAATTTGACGTTTTCATCACTTGTTTCTAACACAATCCAAAATGCACATTAAATGTAGTTGCAAACCAATTTCGAGAGAAAGCGCAGTCGAAATGCAACCCAGCTGCTAACAATCAGCTAATCATTACCGCCTCCATTGTTATCCAATCGGACCACTAAAATTCCACTATAAATAAGCCAGTTTCCTTCCATTCAGTATCTCGCTTTTGCATTCCCTCCACCTCCCCTTCTCCTCCATTTGCTCCTTCCACGGGGGCACGCAGGGTTCGAGCCGGCCTTGAGCCTCGCCCTAGCTAGGGCTATCATTACTAGGGCTCGAGGTTCACCGAACCCCCGGCTCGCCCCCGACAGCATGCCAAACTCGCTTTGTATTGTATCTTGAAAATAGGGTGGTGGAAACCCAGCTAGAGATGCCTCACCTATCTTTAAAAAACTGTTTACATTTAACACAGAGAGATGCATTTTGCTAAATGTATGCACTACATTACATATTTTTACTTAACCTGTTTTTTTTTTATTTAAAAAAAAAAAATAATAAAAAAAATATGCAAGTACCTAAGAAAATCAGACTGAATGTCTAAAAGATGTGCGACAACATTTATAGGATGCATTGAGAGAAAAATCAGTGGCCAAGTGATGCTGGCATATGGGCTGTGATATGGGCATAGATTCTGTGTAATAAGCAATTCTTCGTGACTGTAGCCTATATATTGTAGCATCTTTAGTTATCACTTAGTTCCCAGGACATCCCAAGGCTGATAAAGTCAAGAAACAATGAGACATAAACACATGACAGTATGACTACAATGTCAAAGTGTTAAAAAGAAATAAATAAATTAAACATTTATTCTGTGTCACCTAAAAAAATATTTTTTTGTTTCTTTAAAAGGAGCCAATAGCTCCTTAATAGATTTTTTTGTACAGGTAAGTCAACACCAATTCTTACATTTAGCCTGACCATAAAACATAGCAGCCAAGTAGGCCAAAAAGAAAGAGGGTAAGAAAAGAAAAACGAAAAACAGTGGGTGTGTTTGGGTTGTCAGAGGTGGGTATTTTATGGTTTAGATTACAATGTAGAATAGATTGTGGCAAACGCTTTACAGCGCTTGGATATTGTTCTTTCACTGTACGATAATGACATTCATTACAAGATGACAAATTAAAACAACAAAAAATGCACCTTATCTCATGGTAGAAGTTGTTTTTTTAAATAGTGTTGAAATATCATCATGTCTCATTCTTGTGAACCCAATATTGAGTACTGTATTGTCAGCTAAGTATGTTGTCACACCCTCATACCTTACTGTTCAAATTATTAGCATACTTCATTACTTCCCCACAAGTGGAGCAGCAGTAAAGAAGAAAAAAGAAGAAATCTAACAAATAAAACAAATTATTTTTGTAAAAACATTTATGTACATTCATGTAACTGGTAAATTAATTTACACTGGATTCAAAATCAAAGTTGATCAAATCAAAGAGCAATTTGCATTCTTTTTTAAAAGCACCACAGTACGTTTTGTGTAAAATCACATATTTATCAATATTCATAAAAAAAATAGATTAGAAATAGACTTCGAATTTATTTTTTATTATTATAATAACTATTAATTAGTTATTAATATAAGTTAACACTAATTAAAAATAACAGTTAACCTGCGATTCACATCATATTGTCCTATAAATAACAGAAAACCTCTCTCACCTGAACCTCTTCTGCTTGCACTGACTGGTCTCCTAACAATGGCTCTGCAGGGGGAGCGTTGATTGTGACAGACTTCTCTGAGCGACTGCTCTCCTTACTGCGGGATTTGTGGCGGTCCCGGCTACGCTCTCTGAGAAACATGGGCACAACAGGAAAGTTAGGTATAGGCCCTTCTGATAGGGAAAGAAGAGAAAGTAGTATGGCAAGGAGATTAATTTGTCTTTTCAGGAGTAATTCATCCAAAAATTCATCACTGGTTAGATCTGTCTATTCTGTTACATACTGTATAGTGGACAAAATTTGGCAAATTAATGTGGCCAAGTGTAAAAGTATCATGCACATCCAGGCAGCCAGCTATCCCATCTACCAAAAAAAAAAACAAAAAAAAAAACCCAACAACATGAGGTGACCAAGTGTTCAGAAAATGCACTCCTTTTTATAATGCACTGCCAAAGTGGTCAGAATTTTATTTATCACCCTGATAAATTTCTATTCCAACACTGAACTATCATCCTCAGAATCATCCTCCTCCCTCTAATTCACTAAGCATCACCCTGTCTCAGCCCATTATCCAGTCATTATCCAGACCACCCAGCCCCCAAACCTCATGTCTGCCCAAACTAAACCACTGCGCTCTGGAAAAACGTCAATCTCAAACATCTTTTAGCTGTTCTGTCTTCATACCCCCAATCACCATATGCTGAGAGCAGACACAGGCAGTCATGCCCTAATCCTCACATTTGCACACACACACTACGCAAAAAGTAATCGTGACAGAACAACGAAAGCCACCATCACCCATTATTTGGATAAGACAACAAAACAATGTCCTGAATCTCTGTGGCCCGGAAGAGGTGGAGGTACTGGTCTGCTTATCTCTAATGACTGGAAATTTAATCCCATCTCTGGTCCCATCAACATCTTCTTTAAATCATATTCAGTTACTATTACCCACCCTCTTAATATCCATTTTGCAGTTGTTTACTGACCCCAAGGACCACTAGCTAACTTTGTGGGCCTGGCTATCTGCTATGGTTTCATCTTCACTTCCTCCCCATAAACAGTGACTAACAGTGCTACTGATACTTTCTGCTCCACTCTTACATCTTGTTTAACGCCAATTCACACTGCACAGACCAACGCCAGCAAACAAATTGGCTCAAGTTGTCTGTTTTATTTAAAATCTTATGAAAAATAATGTTCACACTACAACAGACACAAAACAAATGGATGATCCTATATCCACAATACAAATTTGACTCTTCTCTTCTTAATGTCTTCTTATAAATTCTCTAAACTCATCCTTTCTAATCATCCTAGTACTTGTTTGCTTATTCTTCTCATATTCTTTAAGCCATTTTTCCTGAAGTTGTACCTGCACACACTCACATCATTAACACATCGTTTCACATTGGTGTTTTCCCCACAGCATTTAAACAATCTCATATAACACCACTATTTAACAAACCCACCCTTAACCAATCTTTTTAGGGACCTACAGATTGGTTTTCCTTCTTCCTTTTATTGCAAAAGCACTTGAATAAACTGTGTTCAATGCCTTTCTCATACAGAACAACTGTCTCAACAGCAAGAAGTCTGGTTTAAGGTCTATGGGCTGCGATACATAAGGATCTACGTCTATATATCTGTGCCAGAGCACGATGAGGTGTCACATGCAGGATGTTGTAAGTTCAGGTCGGTCGGAGATTGTGGTGTATAAGAGAGAAAAAAATATAAATAATGTTCAGTGTTTTGCACAGACCGATCGTTTTGTGTCTTAACACCTGAATGTATCATCATGATCCTCAGGGTTGAATTTGGTTTGGTCTGTGTATGCTTTTTTTGACTCTCAGAGCTTTGGAACGTTCGATTACCTTTGACTTGCATTATATGACTGACAGACTGCCACAGTTTGAGTTAAAAATCTTCATTTGTGTTCTACTCAGCAAACAAAGTCACCTACATCTTAAATGCCCTGGGGGTAAGCAGATAAACATCAAATTTTCTTTTTTGGGTGAACTATCCCCTTAATTGCCTTTCCAACCTGCCTGTCAATGTATGTATTTGAAAACTTGATGGTTGGGTGGGGCTAAACAGGCAGTGATGTAGGAGCACATGTTGATGATCTTCAGTGCAGGTGGTTTTTAGTCACACTACTATTGTTTTTAGACAAACAAGAACATTTTGAGTTCTGAAACTTACAGAATGCTTTTATAGTACAATGACCTCTTGAATATCATATCATTGTGATTTCAGTTTATGACCCCTTTATTCCTTTACATGGTTATAAAACTGTTTATTTTTGGCTTAAAAAAAATCAGATACTACAACAGACTATGAAAAACAACCATTATCATATTCAAGTCAGCGTAAAATGCTGTACAGGTTTATTCTAAATAGCAATGCTGTCACTGAAAACAGGCTCAATCCTGTCAGAACAAGCACAGCATGTTTAGCGCCTCCCATTCTCATCTGCTTCCATGTGTCCTGCCCATTTCCTGCTCTGCTTATTTAAGATGGGAACAAGAAGCTAAACTTAAGTTGACAAACAATTATCATTTCATTTTTCACAAGAACTGGCTTACCAGGTCATAACATTTTATTTGTGACAAAAGACAAAATAACAAACACATAACAGTAAAGTATGGAAACAAAAACATAAAAGTTGCAAACTACAAACTAATTACAGAGTGCAATTTGTGTCTGCCTTTGAAAGTCTTTGGAAATCGGTCCTAATCCAAATTAAAAGGAAGCTCTTACTGGGACCCTATCCCCCGGTTTCACAGACAAGGCTTAAGCTAGTCCCAGACTATATTGCATGTTTGAGCTGTCTCAGATGAAAATATATTGCTCTGACATATCTTAAAGCATGTCAGTGTCATTGTTCTGTGTTTAGATGCACACCTGTAATATTTTCTTATAAGGCATTTTTGCAAAAGTTGCTTAAATATCTTAAATAAACTAATGCCTACTCCTGGCTTAAGCTAAGCCCTGTTTGTGAAACCGGGCCTATAAGTCACAGTTTACTGCAGATTAGGGCTTGAATTTTTAATTTCTTTCATTTCCCCATATCATTATTAGTGTGCTATATTAGTGTAATATAATTAGAATTAGATGAATCAAACAGCTCAATTTTCTACATGAGTGAGGCTTAATATAAGATCTAGAGCTTTCTAGATTTTACATTATATTGAAATTTAGGCTGGAACAAAATGAGCCGAGCCCAACCCAACCATTCAGCCATTGTTTTGCTGAAATATCATACTTCATTTTTCCAGAACTTTTAAAATATGATATTAAATGATTTGTAACATGTTGTGAAGTCTGATTTCTGGGAAACTGCTACAAGCAATAAATAAGTAAACTCCAACCATATAAACAAAATCCAAATGCAAATTACATTAAAAAATTACAGACAAAACGTTGGTGATGATTTAATGTGATGCTGCTCAGTTGCAAACGTTCTTCAATCTTAAGACATTTCATGCAACAGTATGTGGAGCTAGTCAATAATTCTCAATTCACATGTGCAGAGCATGTACACTATGTGTGTGCGGAATCTGACAGCATGCATTACTGGGTTTGACAGTAAATTATGGTTTCTCCAGATGCTGGTGACCATAAATCAAAGCTTGGCAGGGTGACGAAGGTGAAACCAGGATAACCAGTTTCATGTTCCACATGCTATGCACTTCTACTCTCAGCTATCCTAGTATATGGGCTATAGATTATCAGTACACTTCATGATTTGCAGCATGCACTTCCACTCTGTTTGTAGCCAAGCACACCAAACTACAACTTAAAGTGCATTTAACCAGTACCACTGTTCGTGTGCAGTGAGAAAAAAAAAACTAGCTTTTTACAAATATATAAATCATATTAGATTAGACTCAACTTTATTGTCATTACACATGTACAAGTCCAAGGCAACAAAATGCAGTTTATGTTTAACCAGGAGTGCAATAAGCAGCAAGTGCAGGATATAGGTATAAGTTATAGTCATAAGTTATAAGTGCACATATGACACATAAGTAAAAGAGGAAACTGGATAATATTTACAGATGGATGCACAGTAATATGAACATAATTTACAGTTTGTATTAACTATAATCAGGAATTACAAGTAGATGAACATAATATACAGGTTGACCTGAAATATCAGGTCAGTCTGAGCTCTCGTGGTACAGCCATACACACATACACACATATATATATATATATATATATTGAATGGCAATGAATCGCGAGGTTTGCCACACAGATTTTAATAGGAGGTTACAATAAATCAGGTGGTGTGCTAAAGATGTAGGCTAGTATTTGTGAGTGTAGGTGCAAAGTAAATGAATATTTATGAAATAAAATAATATTTCACATATAGGTTACAGAATTTATTCATACACAAAAGAAAGCACTGTCTATAGGCTCTGCCTCGGGTACGGTTTGTGTCAAACCATTTGCTAGTATGGCTGTTTGATGAAGAGATAGATATCAAATGTAGTAGAAATAATAAACCTGTAGAGGCGTGTTAGAGAACCTGTTTGGCTGACCAATCAGCGGAGAGGGGCATTTTACTCCACCCACGTGTAGAGATTGAACACTCAAGTGGTTTACTCCTTTTCTGTTCCTGATTGAAAAAACGACAAATGGAGCAGAATTCTTGTTTTTTCGTTTTGTTGGAACAAATTAAAAATATTCTGTTTTGTCATTTTCCATTTTTTACTTTGAAAATGGATATGGAATGGACGGAAGATACCCTGATTGTTATGGGGAGAGTGTATGGGGGCGGCAAACAACTCAGTATGAGTAATCTGAGCAGTACACCCTGATGCGTTCCCACAGCCAACAGTGCCCTTACTTCATAGGTATGGTGTAACAGGAAAGTAGTGATCAATGCAGTGAATGCAGTGTGTTGCCTTGAATTTTTCAATATTAGCAATGATTTTATTTTATTTTTTTACAGTGTGGTCAGAGCAAGACAAACACTTTTTTCACTGTTTTTTAACTCTTTGACACTTTACCAGCCATTTTTCTTAACAAAATATCTAAATATCTTAAATCGTCTAACAAAAAATTTATTTCTTAGTTTTAGTTTGTTCTAATGTATGAGATTGTTTTAAATCATTGTAACATATTGAAAATCTCAATAAGGGAATATAGATATTGATATAAATAATTACTATTAATTATAATTAATTGCAATTATTTATATTAGCTGGCAGTAGAAACTGTAGCAGAATTACCATCAACTCATCTGTTCATTCAGTGAACAGTGATATTTCGTGGCCACAGAAATATGCCTTCTTACAGAATCACTGTATTAGAGCATGTAGCTAGGGCCGAGATCG
>JAUMHQ010000044.1:3613396-3636620 GCA_032361165.1 Enteromius paludinosus | reverse complement strand
ATTAATTAAAAAATTATAATATGTATATGAAAACTGTAGAAACACTGGACATAACTACGGGGCACCAATGTGCAGCAACAACAACTTCTGAGTGATTTATATTACGGAAAAAGCAGCAAGTATTAGATTGGCATCACTTTAAAGTCACTTCAAAAAACTCAAAGAAAACAACAAGTTAAAAACGACTGAATATGCATAACCAAAACCAGGTAAGGGCAACTGTCTGACACCTTACTTTCATTTACTATTACCTTTACATCTTAACTATCCCATGCATAAGGCCAAGGCAGAAGATTTGTTAATGGCAGTGAGGAAAGGCAACTGATGCTGATCAATGACAATTCTTATATGACAGAAACATTCTTACTGTGTCCTTCCCCTTTAACTTTAACACAACAAACATCAGACATCTTAACTACTTTTCCCACGTCCCACCTTCTACAATATACTGTAAATACTACAGATATTTAGAGGTTTTGGGGGGGGATTACTGACATGTTTTGTTTGATTGTTGTTTGTTTTTTTTGTTTGAGGTTAAAAAACACTGCACTGTGTGGCATTAACCACAACTTCACCAACTACGAGACAGAGGCCTACCGTTTAAACAGCCATTTCATTGCTGTCTTTCAAAAAAGGGTGTAGCAATTATCAAATGGCTTTGAAACTGCAGTTGCATGACAGGTATGTAGCAGACACTTTCACGGTCCTGCGTAAACTGTACAGATAATAATCATGAAATTTCCAGCCATCAGAGGTTCAGGTACAGATATAATCTATATAACTGACAGTGTTGAATAATTCATAGGATGGTGGGAATCTCAAAGTTGCTAAATGATTTTCTTTTAGGTGGCAGGTTGTGCATACCAAAACAGACATCATCACACAGCATATTTCTGTAGGACAAGCTACAAAGAATTGAGCTTCAGGAAATGACTGCTGGAATGTTTTGGATAGTCAGATCTGACAGATTATTCTGCAGATAACAATACAAATGTCAACTCATGGTGTTCAGGGAATCATAAAAGGTTGAAAAAATAAGATTAGTAAGATTAAGATTAGTTAAAAAGATTTAAATGGTATTTAAAAAAATGTATTACTCCAATTAAAATTGCTTTCTTTGGATTCTTATAGTGAGAAAGTTTTGTTTACATTTGAGGCATAACAATAAATTTACCTGTCATCTCAGTTTCAACATTGGCTTTTTACTGAATTCCTTGCTTATGCTGGTCAAGTGAAGCCTTTGCTTTATTTAACGGCGAAAACCCCAAAACTGTTTATTTGCCAAATCCCAAATGTACCTGTAGCCTCCCGCAACTCAAATACATGGCGGACGCTGTAGGAAAAACCCCGGTCTGTTCAAGGCCTGAAGCGTCTTGTCTTACTCCATTAATCATAAAATTAAATTCATTAGTTAGCCTATATCTCAAGACTAACCGACCAAGACAAGCGAAAGACCGCTGTAAAACAATAAAACTCTTCCCGAGCAGCAAAGGATTAAGTTTGGAAGAGAAGAAGCGATAGTCAGCTTGTCACACAAGTGCCAGCGGTGCCATCATCACCCCTTTACCCCCTTTTTAATGTAACAACGCAGTTTTTCCCAATGTACCCATGTTTCGTTGTGCAAATGTATCCAGTCCGACATGTGTTTCCGTAACAACACTGGTCCTGAGCATGCTTCTCCAAAAGCTGTTTCAAACACACTTTCCAAGGCGTTTTCCACTGCTACTGTGGGAACTCGCTGCAAATAAAGTCCAGTAAAAATCACTGAAACGTTACCTACATGTATGTATGGGCATCTAGTCGGGTTCTGCGGTCTAGCTGGTGGCCAATAGATTGAGACAACTGTCAAAATGAATTCTCTGTATATCAACAGGGTAACACTAAATAACAAAACAATAGCCTACGGACAGTATTTGATAGTCAGTTGAAGAGAAGATATTGAAAAAATGCAAGGTTGAGAATTCACAAGTGTCACAGCAGTTCTATAGCAAGCTAAGCTCACAGCGGCAGTCCGTCGATAAAACAAACTCACCTTTCCCGAATCGTTGAATTCTGATGGAAATCACGGAACAACGAATTTAATTTATCTACGTATAATCCCTGGGTATGTCCGAGACTTAAAGTGACCGAATTTCCTGTGGTAGAATCAGCTCGACACATTGGGACTCGCTGAGGGGCAGTGCTTCCTTTAGAAGTGAGGCGAAAGTGCAGTACGAACATGACGCGCTAGGGGAACAACAGTGGCCGACTAACGCCTACTGAATTCTTGAATAGAATAGAATTCATTGCGGAACAAACAAAAACAATGTACGCAATATAGGCTAAAATTTGCAACAGCACTATTCAAGTGTTCAAACAAACGTTTGTAAAAGTAATATATAAGATATATATATACACATATATACATATGTAAAATAGATGAAAGGCATGGAGTAGACGAAACAAATAAGAAAAAGTAAAGGTGTCTTTGTAACATTCGTAACTTGAACTGGATCAAGCGGGAAGCTTTTTTTTTTTTTGCAGAGCTGTTTTATGGCTGATCGCATAACGCAACTGCATAAAAACACTGCATTTTCGAACTGGAGAACAACATGCTCATTTAACTGGACTTCATTTCGCTGTGGGCATAAATAAAAAATAATGACAAATGCAACAAGTAATGATAACACTTAAAGGTCATGTAGTCAGCTGACGCTAACATTCAAATTTTTTTATATATTTTTTTGCTCAGTGTAATTTTTTGACTAATTACAGGCATAACACTAAAGATTAAGGATGTCCTGGGGTCAAGACCTCTGACTTAGACCCTATTCCGGCTCCCTAGGGCTACACAAACATGGCGAGACCAGTTGCATTACAGCTATTACATTATTCATGCCAAGTCTCTGGCAAACATCTTGAGGCTGCAGACAGATATAAATATAAATGGTATCCAAATTGAGAGTTACAGTAATTTTAATCATTCAGGTAATTTGTAATTTGGTGATTTCGTTTTATGTTGTGTATCTTTTTTCTGAAGTGTTAGCGTCAGTGTATTAATAAGAATTATTGGTAATACACACGTATCACAAATGTTAAGAAACGTCTCTCCCTTTCATAAGCAAAGATTACCACCTTGTGGACCAATGCGTGTAGTGCACGTCTATTTTTAGAGGATGGCGTTCGAATATGCAACAACTGAAAGTGACCGACAGAGGGCGATGCAATTTCAAAAAGAACTATGTCTTAATATTTTTTTAGATCATTGAAGTGACAAATATTGCATTATAGTTTAAAAACAACGTTTGAATAACCTTTAAATGTAAATAACACCTTTTTGATTTTCTGATGTGCGGGGGGGGGGGTCAAAAACATATGTTGCTTTAAGAGGTCATTGTGCAGATGGCCGCTATTCAGCAGCACGCCTGTTTGGGCCCCTGAGATCATTAAGTTTGGTGTCTGAGGGACGGATGGTGTGAATTTACAAGTTTTATACTGTTTAGCTAAAATGTGTTAGATGACTTAAAACCGCTTCATTCAACATTATGCTCTCGTTGATAAATAAACTGCATTAAACCTCTACAACAAAACAAACAGCACTAACAGACATACAAAGTAAGCATACTTTTAAAATTGTCACTTAATTTAGTAATATAACAACAAAGGTAATTAAATATATGAAGTTGACTGATGTGCATGTGTAAATGCATGTGTGCTGTGTACAGATGGCCTGAGCATGAGCTTGAATAAGACAGAGCCTATCCGACACTGACGTATTGTGAGCGTGTCGCTCTCAATATGTGAGGTAATGAGAACAGACTGACTTCTTTTTTCTGTATCCCCTTTCTTCTTTTCTCTCCTTCTCTCCCACTCTAGTGTATTTCCATCTGTTTGGAGACAAAGGGCCATGAGCCAGCTCCAGCCTGGGTCCCTGCTGGTGAAGTGGGCAAGCATAATGTGGCCCATCCCAGGGGCCACATTTCAACACATGGATCTGCCTTTGTACCTCACTGCTAGTGCAACACTCACTCTACAACACACACCTTTGATGGATATCAAGGGAATGAGTGAAAGGGGTAGGTTGAAGGTGCAAAGGGAGATGGGCTCTAGGCATTGAAGACGAGCACAATTATAATGGAAGGAGAGGAAAGATGCAAACACTTCCTTCTGCTTTTAAATGCTGTGTAAGACCCGTGGACATATGGCTGATTTTTCTTGTGTCTCTCTAGTTGGAAAAACAAGAAGCCCTATTTGGAACAAATTGGGATGTGTCCCTGCCTGTATTGTCCCATGTTTGCTTCTAGAAAAGTGTACCTGAATAATGATGGTGGGAGAACCCACAAACAGGACTATAGTGAATAGGATTCTGAGCCGTCTGTACACTTCCTGACATATGGTCACTTGTAGGTCTTTGCCATTACATAATCCATGGTGAACAGAGAGCCAATATGGCTTTTTCTCATACACAAACACACATGTGCTGGCTGCATTCACAGTCTGTTACCCACTCAAAACAGGACTGCAGCTGACAGCTTTAAATTAGGGTTTTGTTTGGGAGCTGTGGCATGGACGAAAATAATGTGAATAGATTCACCACCTTGTCGCATTAAAACTGCTCAATAACATAAAAACTATTATCAGTTTGTGATGGATTTGGTTTTGCATTTCATTAATTATAAATTCACCAGAACCCCACTGAATGATAAGAAATGGGTTAACAACAATTTTGACAGAAAGTAAATCATTATAGTGTCTGATCTTTCTGGCACTGGAAAATTTGATGATTGATGGTTTTTATTCTTTGCTTCTGAAATCAACATTAGGGTACATGACAAATCAATGGTAATTAAAAATGCCAGTGAAGTAAACTTTCTGAGGATAAAACATTTCAACACTAAGATTAGAATTCTTGTTTAAACTAATAATTTTAGTTAACTCACGTACTTGATTTGGCACTTCATGGGTTTCTGCCTCCCTCCAGAGTCAAGAAACATGCTGCCCTTTACATGATTTTAATGATGGAACGGGTGTTTTGTTTGCTATAGGACAGTATTTATGTTATAATGCTTTACAACTTGTACTGTCAAACCCTTTTAGGGACATCAGCCTATAATAGACACAAAGTTAATTATCGTCTGGAAAACACATGTTAAGTCATGGATTACAAGAGCTCTTTTAAATCCTTTCTGGTGGTCTCAAGACATTACAAAGACGCATTATCCATTATCATTCAATCACTGAGCCGGTGTTTGAATTTGAGTGCTGTGGTGTAAGTCTAAAATGGACTTTTATTGACTTTTATACTAAATAAAAGCAGAGTTAAAGCATTGTTATATTAAATACAAATATTAACTAAAATATATAATCAAGAAAAGTGGTTGTTCTAAAAACACAGTGAGCTTTTAAGGGCAAAAACACTAATATGAGACTACTGAGGTTTTGAATGAGTAATAATCACACATGCATATTGGTATGCTTGAGAAGCTGTAGCTTGCTGTTTCTTTTGGATGTGAGAATTCAGTTAGTTTTATATACACAGTGGCAAAACGAAATTTGTGAATCTTCACAGAAGTCAGTATCAATCTGGCTAAAAATACCCAAACAACTGTGCTTTTTAATTTTATTAAAGACTCTGGCTGATCATCGATAGGGGCAGACTGAACAAAGTTAACCCTTGCGTGATTTGACTTATTATAATGTATACGGTATCTTGTAATGGATATAGTCTAAATGTTTAATATGATGGGTATAAATGGTATGTAAGAATAAATCTCTCTCTTTCTCACTCACTCACTCTCTCTCTCTCTCTCTTTCTGTTTCCCACGGGAGGTGCCAGACGGCCAGTAATTTGGATGTCTTGGCTCGTCTGGAGTAACACCTGCCCCCTCTCTAGGGAAACGGCCTTTCAGCCAAGAGGGAGAACGAGGAGCAAACACACGGAGAGCAAAATCTACACGACAACGCTTACCGTGACTGACCACTCTCCATCATTTTCTCTGCGCTCCTGATTTAATTTTCATCTCTTGGTAGACTACGTCAGTTAATTACGGCACAACTACAAAAAATGTCTCTGCTAATACAGAACAAAATTTACATGACGTAGGCTATCACTCAGAAGCGCAAATGGAGTCCTATTTAATCTAAAAACTAGGCTATATATTATTCTGTTATTGGTCATTTGTGATTAAAGAGTCAATCATTTTTGATTGTTATTTTATTTGAAAAAAAAAAGAAAAGAAAAAACGAATCAACATCAAAATGTGAAAAACAAAATACTTTGATTAAAAAAAGCTGTCACAGCAACTTTACTACAAAATATGTGCATAAAGCAATAAAGGGCATGACCCTGAAAATACAAGATAGATCTTTGGATAGCAGATATGTTTTTTTTTTACTCACTATAACTTAATATAACTCATTTTATCACATGTTGTAGTGGGGGCTATGAACATAAACATCTCAGACATCGGCACGTGAACACTCAGAAAAAGAAAATGTAAAATGTACGATGTAATTTTTGGTCATACAATAAATTGCCAGTCTATTTTCTCATAAATCATAGGTCTACAATTCAAAGGACATTAATAGACCATTGATTTAAATATATGTTATTTTAAAAGATTTCTTTGTAATGAATTTGTTGTTCTAATGCATTACAAACCGATGAGCAAAAACAGTCAATTGATCTAACTAATTGCGTCACAAAATATATAAATATGTGAAATAAATGAACACTAAAAGTGCAAGTTGATGCTTAACATTTTCGTCTCATCATTACTGAATGACAAGGTCTAACACACAAGATAACTTGTCTTTAAGCTACATACAACCAACGTACATTAATCTAAACAACAATCTTTCAACAAATAAAAAAAATGACATGAATCATATTAAAATATATTCAACAAGTATATAATAAATAACAAATAAATACTTAAATGCAAGTGGTTATGGTCACGATGTCATAGTTCGAGTGGCACTTATACGTCATTTCCTCCTGATTAAACAACTACTAACTAGATCTACCGAGCAGCTATTAGAGGAGGAGAGGGGCTGGTTTATTCTTCACTGTTCTACAGAGCGATGCAACGGGTCTTCTCTGTACTTTGTCCTGCTATAAAAACGCTCTACACTAGTGTGTCCGTATAGGCTACACAAATAACAACATAGGCTATTCGATTTGTTTTAAGTCCCTCTCGACCTTATTGCATCATTTATTCTGTGTATAGCTTAAAGCAGGGACCACAGTCTTTTAAATGGTTCACGACTCTTTGAGCAATCACCATTTTTGGTTGAAGAGGGTATTCTCTTCGCTCTAAGCTATAACCTAATATCTCATTAAATTTGAATAATACCTGTCTAAAGTCTAATGAACACTTGGGTGATAGCCATTTTGTGTGGTTTCAATGTCTTCCAACTGCACTTCCAATGTAGGTAGCGCAAAGAGCTTCAAACTGCAAAATTAGGAGACCGTGTTGTTTGCTGCAGACAGGCCCCCGTGTGTCCTTGGAGTGCTTACTCATTATAAAAGGGACCTGTGCTAAACATCCAACACATGATTTAGATATGAAATGTAACAAATAGCTAGTCTTAGAATTTCAATCTTGGACAGTTTTTTGTCAGGGGGCAGTGTAGGCAACAGCTTCCTCAGTTCGGCAAAGGCAACGTTGAAGGCTTCGACCCGGATTCTCTCGCGGGTGGCGTGGGCTGAACGGTATTTCGCTGTTGCGCGCCTGCGCCTCCTCTTTTCCTCCCTGCTGAGGGCTTGCGGGGCCAGAGACTTCGTCTTGCCCTCTCCCTCCATGGGCTCGTCCGTGATGCAGCCAACATTGATATCGTTCAGCATTGTTTCAGCGTCTGACTGGCTCCACGGTAAATCTGAATCAGTTTGTTCTGGACTCAGCATCATTTTCAGTTTCTTCTTTAGAAATGTCAATAGTCCTGAAACACAAATGTTTCATAATTACAGTTGGGTTACTAAAAAAAAACAAAAAACGAATTTTAGTTTAAACACAGTTTTGAAGTTCATCTGTCGTTTTGTTTCCATGTTTACGCTCCCCAAAATTTTGCCTACAAATTTAGAAGATATTTGCAAGACAATACTAACATTGTCATTACAGCTCTTATTGTCCTAACACTACATTTTTACATGACATTTGCAAAATGTGCAGTACAAACATCGTCGCAGGCTACATTTTTAAAGCATTTTACAGTATTTCTATAGCTATTGGGAGAAAATTTATATTTTCATTTTGAGCAACTGAACTTCGATCAATAAAAAAATACAGTTTTAATAGCAGTGTGTGTACACAGCGCTAATAACACTTACACTCAAAATCAGTTTAAAATGGAAAATGCGCACCCTTTTGTTGTCCTTCCTAGATACAATATTAAGTGCAAATATGATAATTCTGGAGTCACGTTCTGCAATTAAAGCCATCCATCTGTCACACTATAACGCTTGGCGCGTGCTGCGTGACAGGACAAAACGGAACCAGAATAATAAATGGTTCAAAAGGTTAACATCTGTTGTGAGAACTTTGCTTTTTAGATCAGCATAATTTCTCTCTCACAATTGGTAAAGCATAGCCACAATTATTATATACAACATGCATCCTAAATATTTGCAACATCTACATGTCTCGTTTATTTAAATATCCTACATTATTTTAGATTTCTTATTAGTTTAGAAAAAAATCTTAAATAATTGGGTAAAATGGGTAAAGCAACAGTTGTACAAAGCATTTGCGCGAACACTTTTCAAAAGAATTGTACACTAAAACAAAAGATTTAATATACCAACACGAATATTGAAACCTACTAATTGTTTATTATGAAACATTTGTTATGGACGTTTCTCATAATAAACGTTATACTGCACAAGCAGAAACAAACACGTAGGCTATTATAAAACAGTTCAATATAATTTACAGGAATAATTCAACAAACCGTGTAAAGCACTTGACAGCTCCAGAAAGAAGGTCCTTGTCCTTTACAAGCTGCCCAACTCTTTACTCTATCCGCGTGTCTTCCTGTAATTTCTTTCATGGAGCATCACACCGTGTTAAATAATTCTTCATTTAGTTGCTACTTTGAAATCCAATCGAGTAAAATCTCTGTCAAAATTGGGATGCTGAGCAATTCTGCCTTTAACTGTTATTCGTCTGTAAAAAAAAAATAATAGATGCCTTTTATCTTGAGATAAAAATTTGGAGGTGATGCCTCGTGACCCCAGACTCTAGACAATAGAGATGGCAATGTCGATAAGATTGTAGAAAAAGTACTGAAATGTTGTCAGTCCTCTTGGGCGAGACTGCGATTATTTGGAATGAACTGGCGAGACAAAAACAGCCCTCGACTCGAAAACCATCTCCGGTAAATCCTGACTTCTCTTCTATTTCGCTGGAGCTCCGTCGCCTGATCGGGCTATAACGGATCAGGGTATGAGAGAATAGTTCTTAGTAAAAGCTCTTCAGAATGACAGAGGGTTGGGATATATTTGTGAGGTGGTATTGTCTAACACCGCCCCTTCGCATCATACCTTCCTCTTGCCCCTCTCCACACATCATCTAGGTCCACGAGCAGAGATGTCAGACCGCTGGAAAACACAGACACACACATTCTACATACACACGGTATATTGACTGAATGAATAACATCGCACAGGGCTGAAAATACATGATATATATGCTCCTTTATATATATATATATACTGTATATATATTGTGCTAAGATTAAGATTAAAGGAGCATATGTAGAAAAAAAATCTAAAAATCAGCCATTATTTTGTTAATTGTGGAATGTAAGGGATGACTCAAATTCACATTAAACATTTTTGGTATGACTCCGATCAACGCAAAAAGTTACGTTTAAATCTTCAAACTGACACCGGCTAAACCAAGGCAGTTCAGTGGTGCACAAGAGGTTCTCTGTGGAACTGAACTTTTCTTTCTAATTTCAGAATGGCTGTTAGACTGTTGGAATTGAAGCAAAATGTCAATCACAGGGAGAAGTGGGGACAAAGTGGACAGTAGGGACTGGAGGCCAGTTGGCGGGTCCAGATGATGCTGAGGAGACCCTGCTGGATTTATGGCTATGGCAAGTTCAGATGGTATGTATGATTTGCACAATTCCCAAATGTACAATGAACAGTTCCCTCGAAACCCCATCTTGTCAAAGTAAAGTGCGATTTTCCTAAAGCTTTTCAGCATCAAAATTTTCCTCGCAATAGTGAGATTATGCGCACACTATTCCCAGATCACAAAGAAGGATCAAAGAAATATGTGTGTTTGTTGATCAGGCATCTGTGTGTTGTGGTGACCGACCATGCCTAACAAGCTGATTAAAATGATGAGGGAGGCTCCACTGACTTGCTGTGGCCCTGAGCCACAGAAGGGAGGGTGGGGAGACAAGGGCTAGTTGCAACTTGCTTCATATTGCCATGATGTATGGAGACAAAGAACCAGTGCTGACAACGGAAGAATGGTGCGGGGGGTGGGTGGGGGCACTGTGATAGACAAGTGGCCTTAAGCCTTGTGTCCAAGTTGATGTGAGTTTTGTGTCTGTGTGCGCGTGTGTATCAGACGCACGTCATACGAAAACAGAATGACTTTACTGACAGGAAGCACACAAGGAGTCAGTCTAATTGCAGTGGGTCAAAGGGGCAGACAGAGACCTCTTGTCCTGCAACTACAAGTCACAGAGATCTGTGTCAGACAAGAGCAATTACAGAACACAAACTGCTTAAGAACAGCCGAATCACTCTCAGTCAGCTCTAGAGTGGCCATTGGTGCACTGACCTATGATATGAAATAGTAAGTTCACCCGTATTCCCTATGGTACCCCTTTTCACCTTCACCCATGCGTTTTCTTATGGACGTATTTTCCCATTCAGAACTGTGTGACATATATTGCTCTATATCAAGAGTGAAATTGACATATATGCTACCAATAAGGCGATATATCATTTTCATGCACTGTGTAGATGAAGATATCATTTTATAACATATATCTAGAGTTTATTTAAATCTTACAAAAATTTACAAAGACCAGAGTCCAAACAACTGTGCACAAAAAGTTATCTGAGGACATTTCTTTAACATTCTAGAGTGGCCAATGGTAAGCCATTAACCTTGAAAAGCAGTTACATTGGAAACATCACTCATAACTTTCGTATCAAATAACGATGGAGTGCTTGGAAGATACAGCGTTACAGAATACATAAAATCGAGCTACAAAGCAAATAATATTTAACAGTGTCAGTCTTTTATTGTATAATATTATTGTGTATTGCTGGGTTTTTGGGATGAATATACATGTATATGACATATATTACACATATGTAAACATACATCATTGTATGGGCAAGATATAAATGTTTATATATGAGTTTCTAAGAGGTTTTATATATGTTTATTTGAATGATAAGAAAATGCGGTATATTTACATTACATTTTATGGGTTTACATTAAAGGCATTCTGTTCACCAAAAATAGCTTTTTCTAAGCCTCAAGTTCTTTCTTTCTTTTGCCGAACACAAATAAAAATATATTAAAGAATGTGAATAACCAAACAATTGCAAGTAATCACTGACTTATAATTTCTGAAAAATAAATAAATAAAAATATAAAACAAATACTAATTCTAGTGCCCAATGAAATAATCAGATTTGTAACAATTATTAAACAGTTATCTGTTTTTGCAAATTAACTTTTCATATTACGGATGCCAATGTGGACCATTAACTGTGTAGTTCCCCACATTCATTAAAATATCTACATTTTTGTTCAGAAGAAGAATGAAACTCATGCAGGTTTAGAACTACTTGAGTGTGAGTAAACAAAATGTTTATTTTTGGATAATAAACTACAATAAACTATACTTTTAAGTGAACTACCCACAGATACATCATTGGATAAGGTATTTCAAGTCTAAATAGTTTCCACATGGGTGTCACAGGAGGTCAATGAAGAGTTATCCTGTCTAAATCAGTACACTGTAATCAATTTCAACCCACTAAAATTGAAAAGGTAAGTTTAATTGCTGGTTTAAATTAAGTGAAACCAATCTATGCATAAATTCTGAAGCTATAAGTGGCACTATTTAAAACTGAGGAATAATGCACTTCCACACTTCATCTAAAGGGAGGCTCTTATGGCAACTATAGTTGTAATTCAAGCCACATAACCATGTGTTGTGCATGTGTGTTATAATAGATTGGCACATCCTTTGCTGTATTCACTGCTTCTGGCTTGGCGTTTACAGGGGCAGCAGGCTGTGGTAATGACAGTGGAGCTGGCCAGTAGCGAACAGGAGGTGTAGGTGTGAGAACAGGGGGCCTGTGGTCCCATGTGAGAATGTGACCATCACCGTGGCCCTAGCCAGCCCCTTCTACCATCTGTAGTCTCAGCAGGGAGCCCCCACACACACACATACACAAATGCACACACAGTGCAATACACAAAGAGAGAGAGGCACTGTGAGGTATATTAACATCCACAAGGGTCTCTAGCGCCTGTGTGCCACATCATCCTCATTTACTTAGTTGACAGCTTTTTACAAGACAACTGCTCATTACTGTTTGCCAAACATTTGGATTAATTGTGAAGTTTGAGTCAACAGTATGACCAATTTACACATACAATAAAGCCAACAGAATCAGTGGGGAGAAATCTCGGATATGTGTTGCAGTCTGGAGGCCCCATTGGTGATTCAGGTGGGTGCAGATGTCTAAGCATCTGGATGCAACAATCCATGATCTCTCCTTTTTCACTTTCTTCTACATTCTCTGGTATTTGAAACAACCCCTCTTCAGCGTTGCCCTTTAGTTTACGTGCACATTTCTCTCATGTTTATCTTTGTATGCCCTGTTTTACCATGTCTGCCTCTTCCTTTTCTTGACTCTTGGCCCATTTCACTACATGTAGCTTCTCAAAAGATTAATTTTCCTTTTGTCATGCCCTTGCTCTTGCTCTCCTGCCCTTGGCTTACCTCCCCTCTTATCGTTCTGGCCCTTTGGCTTGAGATGCATGTAGCAGAATGGGTCACCCCTTTCTCTCTCTCTTCACTCCTCTTTAACTGACTCTTGTCCTTTTGCTCCAGCTGGCTGATGGGTTCATTAAACTCATCGCCATGCCAAACCTCCATGATGGTTCGGTTAAATCAAAGGGGCATGTGAGTAAGAGTGTATTTGTAGTTTGGGGAGGGGTGACTTGCTGCTCCCTTGGCATCTATTTTGCTATTGGGACAAGGGGGCATGATGACCACATGGTTGTGTGAAAAGTGGGAAGGACATTTTGGATGGATTTTGATTTGGGTCTCTTGCTTTAATGAACTCGTTTGTGAATTGGCTCTTTCATTAGCTCCTAATTTAGAAAGATCTATGCAGACTCTTGGCACTGATTATAGGTTACTATAATAGAGGGTTAAGTTGGCTTAGTGGTAAATGAGTAACGTAATTTATAATACTGTGACATTTACACTACCGAAATGGAACTAGCTTATACAAATGGTCACATACATCTTTGAAGAGTTGTGTGTTGTGTTCTGTGTTTGTGCTGTGAAATCCGTTCGCTTGAAAGCATCTTTGCACACGAGGAAGCTGAAGGTGTTTTTCACACTGTTGGAATGCCAGGGAATCCAGCAAACTAACGTGACAGAATAGAGGTCTTTCACTCTATCTGTGTAATAAGACCAGACTGGTTATAATTATGCCTGCTGCTTTAATTATAGTGTTGTAATAATGCTGCTGATGTTTAGCCTAAAAATAAACAGATAATCTTCTGATGACAAATGACAGCAACAATAATATGGTTTTACTGAAATAAATGAATGTTGCGCAGCATTATGGAACATGTCTTCAGTTTCTAATGCTGTGAATCCACACAGATAAAGATATATCTCCACATGAGCCCATCTGAATGTAAGACTGAATTGTGTCCATTATGTTTGTGTGAACATGTGACTCAGGTATACAGGAGGTCCATAACCAGCCAAGCAACACTAATGAACTTGCACAGCGAATATGATCATAAACATAACGACACTAATCAACATAATACTAAAACTAGCAACCGGAACCATACTGATGGTGACTGCAATTATAAATGTCTCCCTCTCCTATGAATACACTTGCTGTTTTCATTTGTCAAACCCACACACCTTGTCCACGTGATCTCCCTCTCACACGCACATACGCACATACACACTTTTTCATGTTGGTCAGGGTCATGGTCCTCTGCAGTGGTCCTCAGGTGCAGTTCCAGCTGAGTGGAAGGAAAGAAAAGAAGACAGAAAATGAAGGAGAAAAAGAGAGTTATCATATAACTAGCACTGCTTCAGGAAAAGGAGTCCAAAAGGGACAAAAAGACTGATGTTTAGACCAGAAGAATGATTATGCATGTTGTATTGCATTGCAACAGATTAATAAACAAAAAGTTTATATTAAATAACCTATACATCTATTGGCAGTAATATTGTCAATTCTGCTCAACAGTTGAGAAACACACAACAGTGGTGTTCCTGAATGAATCAGGGTTTTTGAGGGAAAAATTCAAACTGCATCTTTTTATTAATCCAAACTTTAGAAGCAGCAGCTACTGAAAACAGACTGACAGTCTATCTTTGAAAGTGTGACAGACAATTTCAGAAATAACAATGCACTGCAGAGGCCAAACAATATAGTTAAACATTCTATTTCATGTTGCATTTGTAAGTATAGAATGCACAGCTATACAGTTATTTATTTATTTATTTATTTTCTCTCTAATCGTGACCCCATCAGAACCTTTGGAACCACCGATCAACTCAATATTCAAAAAGAGAAGAAGGGTTTTAGAGGCCTGCCTGATGCCTTGAACCAGACACAAGACTAAAGCAAGCTCTATGAAAGCAAGAGAGAAGAACAGCATTGGACAGGGGCAATAGTACTGCTTTTTGCCCCTCCCCTTCCCATCCTGCGAGTGTGTTTATGTGTGTGCGTGTTACCTCTGGGACTGCCCCGGCCTGGCTCGGCCTACACGCCATCTGCTGCATAATGTAACGGGATGGAACCCCAAATCCTTCATTTCCACTCACTGCCTGTCATCTGAGAGTGCTCTGTGTGTGCTCTGTGTATACCTTGGTAGGACAGTGAGCATTCATTGGTGTTATCTTTCAACCTTTTTATGACATCATCATTCATGAAGCGTGAGCTCACTTTTTGGAACGCCTTTGTCTTACAATAAGACATAATGTAGACCCACATACATGTACACATGCACACACTTAATAAAACCTCACTGGCACTCATAACCATAGGTGCAGTGAATTGTCCCCTGTATTCCCCAGGGTATGCTGAATTTGGCCATCTGTTTTTTCTCTAATAACATTTTCTCCCTTTTTTCCTCTCATTCTAATTTTCCTTTCACTTCATTTAATTTTATTCACACCATTTTGTGTAATCACACCTCTTTAGCACTCCAGTGTGTTTGTGATGGCAATTCTTGTATGTCTTTTGTTTGTTTGTTTGTTTATTTTCTATTCTGATGTTGCTGGCCTCTCTTAATTGTCTTGCCACAGTACCCTGTACACAAAACCTAATGTCCTCTAATGTCTATAACATTATAAAAAGTGGTAAACTGAAATAACTAATGCATGCTTAATCTAATCTAATTTAGGAGATATTTAGGAGAATAGTATCTTTTCAAGTTCAATTTCCAATTTCATTTTATTGCCGTTACTCCTAGTATTGACATACACGGAGAGAAAAGAAAATACTTTTCCTCACCAGCAATATTGCATTGTGCAACTTGTTTTGCTGTATACTTGTAAAGTATTCTTGCACTGTGGTCCTTTTGCTATAAGCATGTTATAAGCATATTTGGTTTAGCAGGTAAAAATTGTAACATATAAATTATATAGTAATATGATTTAATATCGTTCTATAATTGCCAAATCTATACTTTATTTGGGTAAATCAAGCAGAAATATTTACTTGAAGTAACAACTGCAGCCCCCCATACCACCCAGCCCCCCCCAGAAATAGAAATACCTAGAAATCAGACATTCTGCATATACAATCTGTATCTCTAAATTCACGGTGCTTATACAAGTAGCATCAGTTTTTGTTCTATAAATACATAGGCTCAGATGTGTTGCTCTGCACAGGCTTGTTGACTAAGACAGCTGGGAACATCTCTGACTGGCTCTCAGTCTGTGTTCAAATAAATTTGTGGCCTCTCGGCCAGATGAAGGAACAACATGTGACATGTCCCTCTCATCAGAGACTAGAGTCCTGCAGGCAAACAGCCACTGAGCCTCTGTGACCTGGCCCACATCCACCATCCTTAACCAATCAGCCAACCAGCCTGACTTAGCGGCTGCTGAAGAGGGTTTTTAGTTCACCCTTTGACATTTTTAAAGTCATGTTAAGATTTCTTTGATCTGGTTTTGTGTGGACTCACAAGTGTTGTTTTGTTAAAAGCTGTAGAGTGAAGAAAAAATACAATGCAAACATAAAACGTATACACACAAGCATACCACAAGCCTAGGTTTGTAGTACATTTGTCATCAAAAAGCAATAAAACTCCTGGATCGTTTTTCCGCTGTTCGAGAGTGCTGTCCAGGGTGCTGAAATTAGGAGAAAAAAAGTTATTTAGAGAAAAGAAGCTAAATATATTTAAATCGCGGTTCTCTTGTCTTTTGATTCTTCTGTCTTTTACAAAATATAAAATACTACGGCTTAAAAAATACACTTGGCCTAATAAGACATCTTACGAATTATATCATATGATCCAAATCAGATATTGAGACTGGAATTAACTATTATATCATGATATTGGTTGCTGTAGATACACGGCTGTTTGCATCTTATTCTGCAAGGATAAAGGGGATCGATATATCTAACGAGCGTATCGGATGCATTTAAACTAGCCAGCATATGTCAGCGCGCGCCCGTCTCACCTTAGCGCGCACATTCGAACGGCAAACCGGGTAGAGAGACATCATTTGACATGAGCAAATTGCCTACTTTGTATATGTCCCGTCGGACTCGGTGGTGCAAATAACAGGGTGATATTTCACTTATTTTAAACACCCATTCATTCATTTTTTACTGCTTCAGGAAAGCAGTAAAAAACCTCTCTTTAAAAGCTTCCCACCTCTGAGCTTCTCGTTCTGTTATATCAGCGGGTTTCAAAATATATTCGTTAGATATACCCCATTTAGATCTGCCAGAGTGAATGCATTTTCTCCTTCTTTTGATTTTTCAGCCGATGCAAAGGATGCTGTTTGCTCGCAGGCAAAATTAGTCTGATAAATGTTTCCTTTATTTCTCCAAGCGTCCCCCCCTTTCATATTCCACCAACAGTAGGTTAAGGGTGACAGTGTTCTTGCTTACAGACAGATATTAATATTGATTTTCATGGAAATTACTTTTTGTCATTGTGCTGTCCAATTTACAGAACATCCAGTGTGTGGCTGAAATATTCTCTTTTCCAAGTCGTTGAAGTTTCCATCAAATAAATTGACACCAAGAGGGGCTTCATAGAAGATATATTTCTAAACAAACTATGTGAAACCTATTTCAAAACTAGAATCGTAAGCCAGCCATACACCATGTAAGCAAACACAACTGCATCACTGGTTCATCCCTGCATGTCGAGAGGAGCAGAGTTACATCAGGTTAATTTAATGCCTCATTCACCTTCTTAATTCAACTCTGCATTTCCATCTTCAACTGTCTTGAAATTAGGGGCTGTCACACAGCTCATACTAGACAGTAGAGCAAGATTTATACTTCATTCATGGTGTCTGAACACATACACAACTCAGGCACGGACCCGGGCCCCTAAAGGAAGCCCTCACTGCCAGCTGCCACCCGTAATTAGCCAACCCCGTTTGGCTGAGCTGTGATTGTGTTTGACCTGAGTAATAAAGTGTGTGTAAGTTGTGTTTGTGTAGCACAAGCCACACTTATATTTACTTGATTAAACTGAAGTCACTGCATAAACACATAGCACGTTGTCTGTAATGCAAAGATAACATATACTACTGTATACATATAATTTTCAATGTCTTCCCTTTTTTTGGATCTTTCATTCAAAAATTCACAAAAACCCTAACCTTTCATTGAAATAAAACAATTGAAAGCGGGGAGAAAAATTATGAAATATATATATGCAAAATACGAAACATGATGAAATATGTGTGTTTTCTCCAATGCAGAATAAGAATAAGATTGTTGAGCTTCACAAACTAGAAATTGACTGTAAGAAAAGAGCTTAAACTTCGAAACGACATTTCTGGTCTTGTGAATGGCACTTCAGAAGGTGAGTTCATCATTCTGAATGTAAATGACTGAAAATGAACTAAATCCTTTCACAAGGCCATTATCAAAGCCTCACAATCAGTTAGGTAGCCAAAGAATCAGCATGCTGTGCACAGGACTGTGCACTGAGAAAGACTGTAACTCAATAAACACTGGATTTGGGATAATTGATAAATCTATTTGTAAAATATTACCATTGGTATTTATGAACAAGGCAGGACTGTTAGGCTATATTTTAATATTAATTTTGCAGAACTATAATATGAAATGTAGACATTTTGTTAAATCCTTTGCAACACAGTCAACATAAATGCTTCCTGTGCTGTGTGATGGATAGTAATTTTTTGTTTCATCACAAATTTAATTATCTGAAATTACTACATTATAAATTATTTAAAGGCATCATTTAATTTTTTATGATAAAATGCATTTTTCTTGTTTCAAATGTTTCATTAGGGCTTTGAAATCACTGCAAGTTTTCAGATGCAACCCAGTCAGTTCTTCCAAGGTACTACTGTGTGTGTGCGCTTTCAAGACTAAGAATATATTATTTTCATTCCAGGCAATAATTTAGATTTTTTTCCCCCACAATTATTATGGGCGTTATTGCTCTCAGTGGCATCTATGCTAATAGTAGTCTGTTTCACTCTTATTCCAAGGTCACCATAGCCACCAGATCCAGTCTCTATCCAGATCAGATGGTCACCGCAGTCACCCTGATCCTCATTTTAAAGATATCATTATGAACAGTAATATTGTAAATGTTTGATTAGTCTTTTTTTAGTTTATGAAACAAAGTTTAAACAAAATTGTGCGGTTGTTTTACAGATGCAATGTAGGCAAACTGGAGCTTTAAAGCTCACCTAAAGTGAAAATTTGCTGTTTACTTACTGACCCTCAGTTGTATGTGACTTTTTTCTCTTTTAGTCTGTGTGTTAATCTGTATGAAACATGTTATAAATGCATATATTAAATATGTGTTATAATGTGTGTTTTTTAGCGATTAATAGACGCCAGATACTATTATTTTATAATTTTGTTAAACTATGAAATATATCAGTAATAACTAGTTACTGAGAAATTTCTTATAATGCATAAATAATCTTAGTTTAACATAAATAATAAATTGTTAAATATTAAGTGACGTAATCTGATGTAGTTTTCTAAATATTTGACCAATTAAAACATTTTAGCTGAATGGACTAGTTCAGTAAAGGTTGAACCAATAAAAAACTAAAATTTCAGATAACACTTTAAATAGAGAAATTGAGTGAACATTACATTTCTATGGAACTAGTTACTGTACTAAAAAACTGTTACCCCCGGTTTCACAGACAAGGCTTAAGCTAGTCCCAGACTAAAATGTGCGTTTGAGCGATCTCAACTGAAAATATCTTACTCTGACATATCTTAAAATATGTCAGTGTCATTGTTTTGTGTCAAGATGCACACCTGTAATGTTTTCTTCTACAGTATGGCATTGTTGTAAAAGTTGATTTAACTAAGGCCTAGTCCTGGCTTAAGCTAGGCCTCATTGGGGAAACTGGGGGCTTTATTATTACTATCACTATTTACTATTTTATTATTTTTTAGCTGGTAAAAATACTAGTGTTCTAATAATTTTGGCCACCACTGTGTGTAATGGAAACCCCTGTGAATTGCAGCGAATTAGATGGCTTGACAAATTTTGTTTCAGTTTCTGTTTAGGACAGACAGAATACTGAAAACCTGAAGTAAATACATGTAATTCATGTATAACTGAATGCATAACTGAATGCATAACTGAATTGTGCATTTTATATAATTTTGCTTCTACACAGTTTAGCACATAGTGAGTAAATAAATATGTGGCAGTGGCAAAGTGCATTTAATTGAACACAGCATCCAGTGTGATGGACAGCATGTATGATTGGCAGTGACCTCCACCTCTCTATCTCTCTCACTATCCACAGGAGAGAGTGAGATGAATTCACAGCAGTAGGAAAACTGGTGTTTTGCCTGAGGAGTCTTGGACACAGATCCTGTCATTGTTCCACAGCTGCCACCCCTTCCTCTTGCTATCCTTCATTCCATCCCACTGTACCTGCGAGCTACACTTCTCTCCGCCCTCTAATAAAGAGTGACAGTCACCCAGCAGACAGTGAAGCTTTGAATGGAGTCCCAATGCTCTTCCTCTGCTTTTCTTATTCTGTTTCCTATTTGTTTTCTTGCTATTCCTTTCCATCTTTTTTGCCTTTATTCAAATCCAAGGGAAAGAATGAAATGCACCAATTGCATGGTCTCTACTCTAACTGGCTCCAGGGAGTTTCAGAAACATGAATTGTGAGACTTATTGATTGTTTTAATGAGTGAGATAGCTATGTCAAAAGATATACAGTAAGCCTGTGCTTTTAACCACTGTTACCTCTTCATTTACTTACATTTTGTTTTGTTGTAGCCTTATATTAACTACTTTAAATAGGGTTTTCAACTGTAATTTTCACTTTATGCACTATAATGAAAAATAAAAAAAATTATTTATGATATTGTACTGCCTGTTTCCTGGATATTCTCTCTGTCTCTCCCCATGGCCTAGTTTACGGTATTTGACCATTGCTCTGTTTAACGTTTCTGCTACTGTCTATGCCTCCACTCACTCTGTTTGCCGGCGCTCGATTTCTGCATGTCCTGCCCCTGAGCCTTATTAAACTCTCTTGCATTTGAACTCGAACGCTTCACGTCTGCATTCACGACAATATCTTTATAAGAATTTACTAATTTTTTACTTTCTTGTCCCCATATTCTTTAAATGTACAGTATGGACAATTTAGCATTTTGGGCTAGAGCCCTGGGTAATTTCTGACACTGATATGCACACATTACTGGAAATATTTTTGATATAAAATATATTACAGTGAAAGAGAAAGTTAAAATAGCTTTGTACATTGAAAATAAATATGGTAACATCTAAATAAATTGTTTTAATTTAAGTCCAAATTTGTATTTATTTATTTTCACTGAACCAACATATAGAATTATACATGAATGAATACCAACAAAATTTATTTTATGTGTGCATGGGGGATGCTTGTGGGCACTCCAGCTGGAAATCATGACGTAGGCTTCGACAGGCTGGACAAGAACTTGACAATGGCCTCTGTGGCTGTGACTAGGCATGGCAAGGATTTTGAGATTCCATAGCTGTAACAGGGCAAGACAAGAGTTGATGTTCCTAATGGCCGTGGTTGGGCTAGACGTGGGGATAACGGCCTCTATGGCCGTGACGAGGAATGACAAGGGCTCAGAGGTGGCTTTCATAGCCATAGCAAAACAGGATGAGATCTTACAGATGTCCTCCAGGGGACCTGGGGAGCAAAGCGGCACCCCTGGTGGTAGTGCAGCCACCAGCGAACCTCCAGGGATTCTACGGCATGAGCCGACCTCTCTGGGGGTTGTGCAGCCATCGACGGAAACTCCGAAGAATCAATGACATCAGCCAACACCTCTGGGATCAGTGCAGCCACCAGCGGAACCTCGAGAGAATCTACAGCCTGAGCCGAGACCACTGGCGATCCTGGGATAGACTTGGGAACACACTCATGGGACAATGAAGTCTCTGACGCGGGCTTGTGGATAGATAGGGCCTCTGGAGCACAGTGGGTGGCCCACACACTCAAAATGGCTATGGCAATGACTGGAAGCACTGAGGAGAAAGGGACAGTCCTTAAGATGGCCTGTGCAGAAACCCTGGGGACAAGAGTTTCCTTTCCTGACATCAATGGGGAATGCGCCAAACTGGAGATTGGCCTCATACGCCCTGGGAAAGCCCTGGTGTTCTCGTATGCCATCCCTACGATGCTGGGGAACACTGACATGGCATCCGTGGAGGCTGAAGACTATGAATTGAATTCCATTTTGGCTGCAGGCTCCGGTGTCACAGCCATCTTGTGCACTGGCTCTGGCAGGTCAGCGATGACGATTAATAGCGACTTGACCTGGCTTATGCAGATCAGTGATATCTTGACTTGAATCATGAAGATAAAAAAAAAATTGGTAACACTTTATAATAACAAAACACTATGCATCATTAGTTAAGCATTAGTAAATACCTTTATAACCCATTGTTCCAACATCATTATGCATTAGTAAACAGTTTACAAGTGAATCTATAAATGTCTTGTTCTTGAGCATATAAAATCTTTAATAATTGTATTTTCCTACTTTATTAATGATCAGTTTATTATTTTTTTAATTATTATGTTATTTACAAACCAGTTATTTAGGAGTTGTCTGTGTTAAATAAGACCATTTAGAAAGTCTACAACTCCTAAATAACTGGTAAATGATTAATAAATTATTTAAATTTACATGAATACATTTTGTTATTTAGACACATGATAATAGTTGCTCAGTGTGTTAATAAAGCATGTTTCTGATGTAATTCATGATTAAGTCAAGTAGTTATAAAGCATTTAGTCATTGCCAGACGTCTGTTTTTGTGAGCTCATCTAAAGTGAGGACAATTTACACCTTGTAAAGCATTTATAAAGCAGATGTAAAGGCTAAATTATATTCTAAACAGCAAACACAACACAGAAGGATACAGAACACAGACATATTTTCCAAGATGACATTTTTTTTATCTTACAACTGTACACTTGATAAATGAAAAACAAACAAAAAAATTATAGTTGTACAGTTTTACATATTTTGCATCTTCTGCATATTCTGTATCCCTCTGTGTTGTTTGTTTATTTTTTTCTGTTAGGAAGATAACTGAGCCTTACCCTTTTCGGTAACACTTTATAATAACTACACTCTATGAATGATTAGTTAAGCATTAGTAAGCATTTATTTCATCCTTTATAATCCATTGTTCCAACATTGTTATGCGTTAGTAAACAGTTTACAAGTGCATCTATAAACGCCTTGTTCTTGAGCGTATATATAATGTTTACT
>JAUMHQ010000044.1:3590753-3606253 GCA_032361165.1 Enteromius paludinosus | reverse complement strand
ATTTTTCTTTTTTTCCTCTGCATTATTGCCGCTTGATTATTACTGATGAGATCATAGACAGTGGCAGCTTTTACAGGCTGCATTCAAACTAATGCACAGATCTCTTTCCATTGTATTTCCAATATTAGTTTGTTTAAAATGGGTACAGTTGTATTAAAAAACCTTTGTCCAGTCACTTGTTTCTGGTTCAAATAATTTCATCATTAATTCAGTGTCCAGGTGTGCATCAAATTGTTTTCCTTTTGCTTGTTTGCATTCGCCCTAGTTTAAAATCCCAATGACATTCTTGCTGTAAGCTGCCATGGCAAAACAAAGCCATATGCTCCAAAGCTGCTGTTCAAATAATATCCTTACGATTAATTGTCAATGAACTGGCACAAATAAATTTGGTTCCAGCAGAGCCATTTCTCAAAAAAAAAAAAAAGTGTTTCCTGTTGTCTTATATCAAGCTGTGAGAGCAGCAGAAGTTTATTTTCCTCTAAACAAACTGATTACAAGAAATGTCGGGTCATAAACTACAATGCAGCTGACTAGATATTGCAGAATGTTTTAAATGTAACCATTTGTCTTTCACTGCTATCTTCATATATATTCTAATATCATTGCTAAAATCATATTACCGATTTTTTTTATTAAAGCTTCTTGATTTATCCAACATGTCATTATACATTAATATGTGCTGTACACCTTTCATTGAAAATTATATGGTTAAAAAAGTAATGTTGGACTGACTGGTGTCACACAGCCTGATGACAACCAGCATAAAAAATGTAAATATTGCTGTAAATGTGAATTGCATGATGTTCATTCACACAAAGCTCCCTGACCTGCCAGAGGCATCAGCAAGATAATAACAAATATGATGAAATCATGAAACACATACACACACACACACACAGAAATGAAGTAAAGCAAGATAGATAGAGGTTGTCATGTGAAAGTTAGAAATACTGCAGCAGGTAATATCCCACTATTTCTAATCTACAAATACAATTGGCAGGGGAGAAAAAAAAGTTCTTTTTGTTTTTTCCCTTTAATTTCCTCACTGTTGTGAGTTTATTGGAAGTCTACTCCCACAAGATTAGGAGGTGAAAATCCTTTGATACTGTCACTGCAATAACGTCAAGTGTGTATTAGACAAAGCTATTTGATTTATTTATTTATTTTTTCAGTTGAACAATCTTCAAATTTGTTGAATTGTATTTTGGTTAAGAAATATTTCAATCACTTTTATTTGTATAGCGCTTTTAACAATACAGATTGTGGCAAAGCACTGAACATCATCAAATAGGAGAGTGATGGTAATGTATAATGACGAGATTAAACTATTTATTTATCAAATGCAGAGACGGTCTCTATAATCAAAATGACGATCATCAGTAGAAATTAGGTGCCCTACGTGCGTTCTCACGTGAGATAGTAGGTGAAGCTCGCTGAGAGATCGCTCCATAGTGCAGGTAAGTGAAGGTGTGAGATAATCCACTGAATCCAATCCACTCTCTAGATCCGTGAATCAGGTAAGTTTCCAACTCCACATGAGGAGACAACGATTGTTCAGCGTTCAAACAGTGACTGTCAAGACATCAGAGACATGAAGCAACGTAGAAAGCATAAGGTAAGTGAATGGGAATGTTACCTTGATCACCGCTCCTGAGACACTGAAAGGCTTGAGTTCTTATACATGCTGATCTGATTGGATTCAGGTGACAATGATTACTGGTCATGTGACTAAAAGGTGGTTCCAATCAGCCGCTTGTGGGGGCGTGACAGACAGCTCCTAAATAACTGGTTTGTAAATAACGTAATAATTTAAAAAATGATAAACTGATCATTTATAAAGTAGGAAAATACAGTTAGTAAACTATATATACGCTCAAGAACAAGGCGTTTATAGATGCACTTGTAAACTGTTTACTAACGCATAACAATGGTTTAAAAAGGATTAAACCAATGCTTACTAATGCTTAACTAATCATTCATAGTGTGTAGTTATTATAAAGTGTTACCTTTACTTCTTCTATATCTCTTTAAAACTTCTAGAGGTATGACGTACACATGATGTCTCTCAATGCTGTCAATTTTAGGGTTATTGTTGCATTTGGTGGGAAAAGAAAAGAAATGGATGAGCATTGTGACATTTTTTTCTGTATTTGAATGCTAGTGAGGAAGATATGAGGCATATCTCACAAGCATACTATGCTTGCTGTGTTAATACAATTTTGAAGGAGTGAAGGAGTGATACAGGCATCCTCAGAACTGCCCTGTCAATCAAAGAACCGTTTCCTCTGAGTGCGTTTTCCATCTGTCAAGGGTCAGAGAGTGAAGATGCCCCCGTCTCTCCATCTCCTCATAGGTGAATCACTACCTTGTGCTTTTTATCTGGGCATGACCTGTTGCTAGGTAACCCTGGGTCACAGCTGTACGAGGAAAGTGGAGCTTCTTTTTTTATTTATTAGCGAGTTATAGAGGAGGCAGGATGTAATTTATTAGTTTGATATTGCCAGGCAGCTCAAGTTTGAGATTATAAAGGGGTAGTGGTTGGAACAAAGCGTGTTCAGGATGCGGGTTGTATTTTAGGAGCACTTATAATGTTGAGATGTGATATACAATCAAAAGAGACTGATAAAAATGAAACCCTGGGCTATGCTTGATGCATCATATGGCATAGTGCTAAGGGATCAGAACTCAGTATGTTGATTCTGGTCAGTTTTGAGGAGAACCCCCCTCCTCCCCCCTCCCCCCTCATTGGTGCATTATAAGTTCATTCATAGATCTCTTAACATATGATATTGGATAATCTGTTTTATGTATGTATGCATGATTTCTATTAGATTTTTTGCTTTCCCAATTACCAAAAAACGAAATAAATATTACAGGCCTTTGTTATCATGCTTTGTAATAGGCTTTAAAGTACAATATTTTTTGTTGTTGCACGTTACTCTGTGTAGAGTTCTTATAATGTGAAATTGCAATGACACAAGAGAAAATGTGCCATGCTTTTTTATCCTATTGACGTGCTCCTGATTTATCTCTGCACGATGATGCGGCTTTAATTTGTGCCGCATCTGTTGCAGTTTCACACGCCTGTCATGAGCGAGCGTTCCCATGTTTACCTCGTTGGCCCCTAATGAAAACGCCCTGCCTTATCACGGTCTTGCCGAGACGAAGCAATCGTGCTTTGTTAAATTCTGCACTAATGTGTGTGATGCATTTTTTTCAGATCGCTCCTTTAGGCCATCTCCGATCAAAACAAATGCACCTGCACTTTTTGCATCTGCCACTCCCTCGAGACCTGTAAAAATTGACTCCCTGGCTTCCTCTACGAGGCAATTATGGGCCATCTGTTACCATCTTGGTAGTTCCAGCTCATTTTGTTTCTACGATTGTTCCTATAATATTATGCATGCTGAATGAAAGACTTAGGGAGTGATGTGTTTAATCTGGATATTACAACTTTTCTGTTGGTGTGGAGATGACGAAAAGACAGCAAGAGAAAAGACTAACAAACCTGCAGATTTGGGTTGTTAGTTAAGTGCTGAATATTTTTGAAAACGTGCTTCGATCAGCTCTTCTCCTATATTTCACGACAATTCATCCTGTATAAACCCCCTTGGCATTTTTTGCAATATTTGTTCTCCCTCTCACCTCATTGTTCATTGTCAAACAGACAAGGGGCAATAAAACATGTTTATTAAATTGTTTAGAGTGCAGATGCTTGGAAAATATTATTTGAAACAGGACAGCCCTATAGAAAAAAAATCCATTGTAATTAGCCGTGGCATGCAAATAATAACAACAATTACTCATGTGTAAGAAATAACAGGTGATATCCACTTATAACGCTGAGGTAGAATTTCTGTAACAACTGTGTTCATATATCAGCAGAAAATGATCAGGCTTGTTTTGAGAAACCCCTGACATCCTATAGACAGAATGGCTGAGCAGAGAGGAGAAGATGGAACGAGGGAGAAGCATGATGGACAGATGTAGAGGAGGAGAGGGTAGGGGCTGAGGACCACAAAAAGGGGTAAGTGTCTGCTTTGATAGGTTGGCTGGATATATAGTGGCCTCAATGTGGTTTTATGCAGAGTGAATTGACTGTCAGGTCCGTTCATCTTATATAGCCTTAGTTTGAAGCAGAGGATTTTATCACACCGCATCTACACAAGTAGACACAATTTTTCAATTTCAAATCACTATCCATGTCATTTAGTGCAGGACACGGATTATTCTGTGTCCGAGAAGAAACCTGACATTCAGTATTCATTAAAATTAATATTTCCTTTGAAATTTGGTTAGGTTTTCCAGTTTCACAGAGATTACAATGTTGCATCATTTTAAATGTAAAACTAAATAACAAAGTTGAAATTGAATTTTAATTACTGATATGAATATAAACCATGTAATTTAAATGTAACTTTTGTTTGTTTTAGGTTAGTTCTATGTTGCAATGTTCTGTTTTAAATGACAGGCTGTGACAGCCACTTATTGCAGTGATAAAAACACTGCTTCCCAACAAGATGATAACAAAAGGCAAGGATGATATTGAAACATAGTTAGGGAATAGGGAATTTAAGTTGAAGAGTGTAGGCTACTTACTTTAAATGGTTCCGGATGATTTGATTTGAAAATTAAAATGAGAACATTTACCCCCAGTTTCACAGATGAGGCTTAAGCTAGTCCCAGACTAAATTGCATGTTTAAGCTGTCTCAGATGAAAATATATTGCTCTGATATATCTTAAAACATGTCAGTGTCATTGTTCTGTGTTAAGATGCACACCTGTAATATTTTCTTACAAGGCATTTTTGTAAAAGTTGCTTAAATGTCTTAAATAAATGTATGCCTAGTCCTGGCTTAAGCTAAGCCCCATTTGTGAAACCAGGCCTTAATGTTAATATATATATATATGTCGGCTATGTACAATAATTTAAAATGTAGGCTATCTTTAGATGGTGAAATAAAAACACCAGGACCCTGCTTTTAAACTTGCTATATATGCTCAAGGTGTTAGCAGAATTTATGTCAAAAAAGGTAATTTAATGTCCTGCTGAAATGTTTTAATTACATAACGTTTTGGAAATTATCTCGATCTTAATATCAATACATCACATAGTCTCTGTATTTATAAAACAGTGAAAGATACATTTTTTAAACCAAAGAAAGAAAGAAAAGATTGATCGTAAAGCTAGTTTCTTTTAAAGCAACTTGTCATATTGTCAAAACCATTATCAATATCCACACATTCATAGCCTAAATTTACACACAATTACAAAAAACACATTGTAACACAATTAAACAGCAAATTGTGGCGTATCGACTATCTTCTTGTAAATGTACTCCACTAAACTTTGTTTCAGTTTTGAAAAATATATTTTACTGCGTACGTGACAGAGCAGCATTTTTTCATGATCAGTCGGTAATTTATTTTGCCAAGAGTAAAATCATTTACATAATAATATATTATATATATATTATTTGAACTGAATAAACGTATTGTATAAGCCTGCTTTCAGAATGCAGACCTTTTAAATACATTTACAGCAGACATGTTTGAATACTTGCATGTGGACCTGTTTAAAAGTTCCATCTTCTTTCGCTACAACTAGGAATTATTCATTCTTGGAAATGTTCTTGAAATATAGATTAGCTGACGAAGTTATAATATGGCTTGTCCTTTGATGACATCTAGTGGTCATTATTTAAAATCGCAAATATACTGTATATTTGCCAACCGCTGCAGGAATCTGCTTAAGTGGCCCACAGTTTAAACACTGTGGATGTTTTCTTTCTTTCTTTTTTTTTTTTTTGGTGTATTTATTATATTCTCTTATTATTTAAATGTATGTTTTATATTTAACCAAACACACATTTCTGAGTTAAATAAACATTTGAATATGATGGGGGAACATGTCCACAATGTAGTTTTACTTATAAATAGTAGCTAAAATATTTAGATGTAAGTTTAGCATATGCATTATGACCATTCATCAGCCAATGTGTTATTATAGAAAAACGAAGTACAGACAAAATAGAATCATCTCAAAAGGTAATCATATTCTATAACTTATGGCAGATGGATATTTATATATTTAATTACCTGTATTTTTTACCTGCCAATAAAATGCAATATTGTTTTTTTTTTTTTTCATTAGTTTAATGTGATTAATGTAAATTAAAAAAAATATATATATATATATATATTTCTCATCGTGTTTAACTTTTTTCTTTGCACAGATCATGTTTTCAAGTAGCCTAGGGGGTCTGTATTAAAACTCAATGGGTTCGGAGCAGCAAGAGGTACTGTGGTGTTGCTGTTGGACAGTTTTACTGTAGAAAATTATTTATAGCTATACTTTTAAATCTCATATTTAAATTTCAGGTTGTGAGTGTTGTTTTTGTACTGTGGATTATTAAATTTTTTAAGGTGGCACTGTGGAAGGTCTCTGAGGAAAGCACCTGTTTCAGGGGTAGACTACATGCAGAAAAGTCTTCACAGGAATGTGGGAGGAGAGTGCATGAGCCAATGGAAAAAGGGAGATTGGAAAAAATGAAGGAGGGGCTCTCTGTATAAACACAGAACATGAGACACCTGTACTCAGGTAGGATGTTGATCTCTCTTTCTTACTGCATTTTTAAAAAAAATAACGAGAAAAAAAAAAACCCATAACGATACTTTTGATTTAAAAAAAAACAATTGTACATACTTGATTATTTCCTGTTTTTTAATGAATTTATCTTTTGAAAAATGTATCTATTCCTCTTTTTGTATTAAAACCGTTAAAACATGCATGGTGTATATGTACAATAATGTAAAGCCTTTTTCAATACAACCAAAAAATGTATAATGCACAGTTAGCATCTTGACAAACATAACCTATATTGTATATAACCTATATGTTCTCCAAACATTTAATCCTTTTAAATTCAGTCACTTTTCAAAATCAGATTTTTTCTTTTCTTTTTTTAATTATACAAATGCATGTTTATTTCACATTTCTGGTCACTAATGCTATGCAACAGCTTTAGTAGGTTAGCAACCTGAGCCTCATTCATCTTTAATGTGAATGAACATGATAGGGCCCAAGTGACCACATGCACACACACACAAAGGATTTGGACTTTTAAAGTATCTTTTGTCCTTTATTGCAGTGGACAATGATCAGGCATTTATGTTCCATTGTGTCTATGTTCTTGATTTTTGTAACCTGTTGCAGAGTATCACCTTGATCATTTCACTTGTTTATGTTATACATCTAATTTGTTCTAGATTACACGTGCATAAAACCTAAGATAATATTTTGTTTGGTTTATGAACTGGGGTATAGTCCTTCATTCAGTTACTGGGGTTAGACATTTCCAAGAATAGTTGTTGTTGTTGTCGGTTTTTGCGCTAAAATGCCACTGTAAATTCGATACTTTTCACCTTTCATTGCTGAAATACTCCTGTTTTTGTCAGACAGTGTAAATGCATCAGGCTAATAATGTGTGAGATTCCATGACCGTTTACATAAATTATGTCTGGAAGTCCTGCATTCAAATTTCATAGACATTGCAGAGACCATAAACACACAAAATGTTACCATGTCAGTCAATGCCCGTGGTATCAGCTGTCAAACTCAGGAGGCTAAAGGCTTTTGTGAGACTGTCCTAGTTCTCAGTTGCTCCCAGTGGTTATCAGTAAAATGTGTGTGACTCAACAGAAGACTAGTGTTCTGCTATAAAAGACACTACAAAAAGGACTGTATTTTAAAAACAAAAAGGAAAGGACGTGACATGTGGCTTTGGCAATTTGTGCTCTGCGTTTAACCCATCCAAGTGCACACACACATCAGTGAGAAGTGAACAACCATGTACGCACACACCCTGAACACACACCTGGAGTAGTGGGCAGCTATTGCTGTGGCGCCCAGGGAGCAGTTGGGGAAACGGTGCCTTGCTCAAGGGTCTCACCTCAGTTGTGGTATTGAAGGTGGAGAGAGTGCTGGTTATTCACTAACCCCACCCACAATCCCTGCCGGACCTGGGACTCGTACCAGCGACCTACAAATTGTTCATCTCCAGCAAGGGACAAAGTAACCAAGGCATACAATAACTTATTTGTATCTTTAAGATGATTACAAAATTGAGTTCAGATCAGCATTGTCCTGGAAACCAATGAGGAACACCTTGATCGGCCCCAGTTGGAGATTGTTAGCTTGCCTTGCTCCTTTGTTGAGAACCTTACTTGTTAATAAATCCACCCTCCGGGGCTTTATTTTGAGCTCTCCTTGTCGTTTGTTCATTCTCGCTCATCAAAGTGGTGGAGAATGCGGGCAAGTTAAGGACAAAAACACCGATAAGTGATCTCGCTTTTTCCCTCACCTCTCACCTTTTCCTTTTTGTGTTTGTTAGGGTTCTCACTATGCGGCCGCTCCTCTCCCTCATGCAACTATGGAGGATATCCTAAAACAGCTAACAGAAGTTAGCATCCAACAGCAACAAATTGTAGAGCATTTAGCTTCTCGACAGGGCAAAGCAGAGCAAGAAATCGCTGCTCTCCGCAAAGTCGTTCAACAGCATGTATCGGTTCCTGACCCCCGAGTGCAGGCCATGAAGTTGCTCCCGAAAATGGCGGCCCATGAAGACGTAGAGATGTATCTGCAGATGTTTAGGAGTGGCATTAGCCAAACAGTATGACGAAGTGAAAAGGGAAATACTGGCATTGATGGGGCTATTACCGATATGTGCTGCCCAATGCTTTCACGACTGGGTGTTTCAACATTGCCTTCCCATCTGGGGCCAAGTGGCGGAACTGACTCACCTCACCCAGCACTGGCTGCCAGACGGCAACCCCTCGGCCGGTCAAGTTTCAGAGAGGGTGGTTATCGATTGACTGCTCCAAGCCCTGCCATGGTCACATCGTCAGGCATTAGGAATGCAGAATTCCGTTACCACACCACCTGAACTAGTGGAAGCAATTGAGCTGGCGGAGGCGGCACATCGGAGAGACCTGAGAGAGAGATTGCCGCCATTTTCCCTGAAGTATGGCCCAGGAGCAAGGCGCACAGGAGGCATCTGGCAACCAGTTTCATGTGGAAGTCTCGTCCCGTCCCCCTAAGTCCTGGTTGGCAGGCTGTATTGTGCATCAAAACATTCCGTTAGGACCTCCGGGGACCAAAGTTAAAAATAACAGATGGCAAGTGAAGGCTCTCTTAGACTCCGGTACTGCTGTAAGCCTGGTCCAGCCCCACCTCCCTCCACCATAACGACAGCTGTGGGAACTTGGCCGCTGTACGTGGGGGTGGGAAAAGACCACCCTGTACCCGTTCTCCTTGGGCAAGACTGGCCTGGTTTTGACAGCCTGCTATCGGCTGCCACACAGCCTGCCAGCCCCAGGAATGCACACCCAGTATGAAGGTCGGAAAGAGGGGCGCACCGCCACTGTAGCTTTGGACAGTGGGAGAGATGGTGAGTCCACTACCCCTAATACTAACTTGTTCTTTGATGGTTTTCAACAGATGAGTGGAGGGGGTGCTTCTTCGGCCAGGTCCATCAAAGAGATGATTGCCTGTGACACTGCTGGTCCCAAGTGTGCTTGCTGGAGGGCAAGGAAATTCGGCCCAATCCCCATCCTCTCCCACACTTCATAGTGGAGAATGGTTTGCTTTACTGTGTCGCCCAGTGGAGGGGGAAGGAAAAGCAGTTTTTGGTGGTTCCGAAGTCAAAAACAGAATCTGTGTTGGAGTTGGCTCATGCCCATCCCCTAGCAGAACACCTTGGGGCGGCCAACACCGTTCAGTGCATCCGGGATAGGTTGGAGGCCGAGGTTAAGCGGCTTTGTCAAGCATGTCCTGCCTGTCAGAAGACCTCGCCCAGACTGCCTCCCCCAAGTCCACTCATTCCGCTGCCCATAATCGATTTGCCCTTCGAGTGCATCGGGATGGATCTGGTGGGTCCACTGCCAAAGTCTGCCTGAACATGAACACATCCTGGTGATCGTCGTTTATGCCAACAGGTTTCCAGAAGCAGTGCCACTTCGAAAAGCCACCGCCAAGTCCATTGCCGAAGAGTTGTTCCTTCTGTGCAGCTGAGTCGGCATCCCAGCAGAGATACTGGGCTCAGAGCTGAGATCAGAGCACTCCCTTCATGTCTCGGGTGATGACTGACCTCTGCGGGCTACTCCAGGTGAAGCAGATAAGGACCTCTGACCACTATCCCCAGACTGACGGGCTTGTTAAACGGTTTAATCAAACGCTCAAACAGATGCTGAGACGAGTGGTGGGGGAGGATAAACGGATTGACACCATCCCCCTCCTGTTGGCCGGGTGGAAGATGGAGCTTCCCATGCCTGGGTAGATGAATGTTCTCCATCATGACATCTGAACACCACCATGAGTCATTATAAAGCAGTGGCCCTATCAGATCTCTGAGGGTCGTCGTCAGGCTATTGAGGTGGAAATTCAACAAATGCTGAAGTTAGGGGTAATTGAACCTTCATGCAGCCCATGGTCCAGCCCGATTGTTCTCGTCCCAAAGCCCGATGACACCCTCTAGTTTTGTAATGACTTCAGAAGACTCAATGAAGTGTCTGAGTTTGACAGCTACCCGATGTCCTGAGTGGATGAACTCCACGACCGGCTAGGAAGGGCCCGATATTTTTCCACACTTGATCTCACCAAAGGTTACTGGCAAGTACCGTTGACCGAGGACGCTAAGCCAAAAACGGCATTCTCAACCCCTAGTGGCCACTGGCAATATCGAACCCTTCCCTTTGGGTTACACCGAGCTCCAGCCATGCTCCTACACCTAATGGACATCCTACTTTGGCCTCACCAACAGTACGCAGCCACTTACCTGGATGACGTAGTCATTCAGAGCATTGGGAGGACCATTTGGAGCGACTCCGAAGGGTGCTGTTGGAGCTATGTCAGGTTGGGCTGACCGCCAACCCTAGCAAGCATCCCGAGTTCAGATCAGCATTGCCCTGGGAACCAATAATGAACACCTCAATGCCCTAATCACCGGCTGATCGGCCCCAGCTGGAGATCGTTAGACCAGATAAGCCATGCAAGGCACCTCAGGGACTGAGACATATTCTCCATGGGGCTGAGATCTAACCTGTTCTCTCCTTTTCACTCAAGAAACCAGTCTGTGACCGCTTGGCCTGAGTTTATTCCCCAAGTCTACCTCACAGCAGCTCCAAGGACTGGAACCTTGCCAGGGAGATGTCACCCCCTCAGCCATCTGCACCTTTCTTGAGCACCTTACTTGTTAATAAATCCCTCCTCCGGGGCTTTATTTTGAGCTCTCATTGTCGTGTGTTCATTCTCGCCCATTTCAAAATATGCAGTAAAATATGTAATGGCTTTAAAACACAAAATACCTTCCACAAATTGTGATTATGGGGCACATTATCAAAACATGAAGTAATATTTTTGCACGGTACCTGGCACAGTACTATGTTATGAGCTCAAAACACTCTTTACTCAGTGCATGATTTGTAAACACATTTTCAATTCTGCATCACATAGATCATTCCATATGCATAGCTTTTCTAATGTAGTAAATCAAGTAAAAGTGAAACATCACAAGCAATGCAGTATTATTTTGCAAATGTTTTGTACTAACAGGCACATATTTATTTTTATGATCCTGTGGTGTATAATAAACCAAGATCTGCAAGGGGGATGAAATTATATACAGTTTTGGTAAAAATGTTACATATACTTTGCAACATCTGCAAAATATATATTATTTTTAAAAAGAAGAAGAATCATACAAAATACATGCTATTGTTTTATTTAGTACTGACCTGAATAAGATATTTCAAATGAAATATGTTTACATTTAGTCCACAAGAGAAAATAACAGTTTACATATGCTTGATTCTTAATACTGTGTTGTTACTGTACCTTGATCAGCCACAGCATTTTATTATTATTATTATTATTATTATTATTATTATTAGGCTATTATTATTTGTGATAGTTGTTCAGAAGTCCCATGTTTGTCCTGAAAAGTTACCACCATCTATTATTCAAAAGAATTCTTCAGGATCCACAAGTTCTTTGGCTTTTCCTGAATCTTTTGTGTATTTGAATCTCTTTCAACAATGACAGTATGATTTTGAGATCTATCTTTTCCGGACCACAGAGGAACTCATATACACAATTATTACAAAAGGATCAAACATATCTTCTATATGGAAAAAGGATGCATTAAGAGCCAGGGTGTAATCATTTAAAAAGAATGAAGATGTGTATGAACTATATTCTGTAAACTTTTTTCTTTCTTGTTTTTCATGCCCTTCGAAAGCTACATAGTTACATATTTCCTAGAAGACAAAATAAGTTCAGTATACCTTCAAATTAAAAAAGAAAATTCTACTTTGTTCAACCTGAAGAACTTTTCTGAAGAACAGCGTACAAGTTAATAATTCAAAACAACCAAGGGACCAATGAACAACTATCACAAAACAACCGCGAAAACCAACAACGCAGTATTAACAACAAACATTGAACTGGCCATTTTTATACATTCTATTATTTTCTCTTGTGGACTATATGTGAACGCCTTTTATGTAAAATATATTTAGGTCAGTACTAAATGGAAAAAAACAACATGCACTTTCACTGCAAAGTTCAGTGAAACCCAAAACAAAATAATTCAGGTTTTGTAGATATATAGGCAGAGTCATGTATGTCCAATATATATTGGCTGTATGTGCACAGTATATGTGTGTGGTATTTTTTAACAAGAATTGTATATTTTCTCAACAGGTATCACCAGTGAAACTGAAGTTCAGAAAGCCCCCTTGCTTTAGAATGATGCTGTTTGGGTCACACTTCCACAGGAGACCCTTTCCAGCAACTGTATCTCAACCAGTGTCCAGCACCCCTGTGCGTCTTTCCAGTTCAGTCTTTGAAAAACATGAGGTCTCCTCCCAGTCTCTCAGCTCCTTTCCTACCTGGATAACACAAGCACTATGTGACCTATCACAGAGTGAACAGGAACTCCAGCAGCTAAGGGAATGGCAAACTGCTGAAGTGGACAAAGTAAACCAGGGTTTGGATTCTGCTATTCTTGGAGCGCAGAAAGAGGAACGCTACCTGCTGGAGAGAGTGGAACAAATACATAGGGATACCCAGCAACGGATGCAACAGATTAAAAGAGAGAATGCAGCTGCAGTTAGGGTAGGACAGTCTCTGGTAGACAGGCAGCTGAGAAAGGTGGGTCAACTGAGAGAACAGATCCACATGTGGGGTAGACATCCCAGTGGGCCCAATAAAAGTCAGTTACTGAGAGGTGTTCGGGAGCTGATACAACCATGGGAAATCTCTCTCTCTCTGAAAAACGTACTTTTCCAGCCTTGCCAACAGCCAAGTACAATACCCTTTGGCGGGGTTGTTGTGCAGGAGAACAACCTGAGTTTTCCAGTTGGTGTGTGTGGACCACAGGGCCACAAGTGTTCTATCCATTCCGGAGATTTGCCACATGAGAACCACATGGCTGTATCTGAACAACTGCAAACTCAATGTAAAGGAGCTGCAGGTGGAATGGACAATGAATCATCCAGGACAAATACCGGAACCTCTCGTGTTGTCAGGAAGATTCGTATATCAACAACTGAAGCGAAGGTAAAAGGGGAAGATTCAAAACTCCCAAGGCCAAGGCCACAACATTTTTCCGGTTGTAAAAGGGACAATTCTGAATCATCCCAAGATGATGAGCTGGAATCGCCCAGTTCTGACATTCGTGGAGATGACCTGTTTTTGGCTATCCATCCATTGTCAAGCCAAGGAGAGTCAGAAGACAAGTGGCCCTTAACTGGACAAAATGAAATCAGAAAACACTCCAGAGACAGAAATCAAAGGACCCTGCTACCAGTCTCTAGCAAAGAACCTTCCTGTCCCCCTGAGGATAATGGGCTCAAGCACTATAAAGGAAGTCAAGGATTCAGAGGAGGAATGTTACATTATGCTAATGATAATTTGCCACCTACTAAGTCTGATTACAGGGGTGCTAAATCAAGTTTTCACAGCTATTTAGATCTTTCATCTAAGGAAGCAGCACAGTTAAGTCAATTCTCTGGTGAACTGAGACGGCCTACCTCTCCAGCAGACAGTATTGATTCAAACTACACATTCATTGTCAGGTCAGGAAGCAGTCGTAGCGAGTCTATGAAAGGAGAAAAAAAAAGGTCAATTTCTACAGCCGACCTTTCTGCTAGGGGCCGTCCTTTGATTAACGGAAAAGGAGAGAATGTAAAGAGAAAGATGAACCGCTGCCTGTCAGAGAGTCCTCCCTGTACTAATTCAGAACAAGGGCCTAAAGTTTCTGAAAACTGGGAAACAAAACACCATTCAACAGCAGGCTGCTCTGAGGTTTCCAGCAGAATTTGCAGATCTTTGTCTTTGTCTGCAATAGAAGGAAAAACTATGCAGCCAAATAGATGTGAGCAGAAGAAGGATAAAAGAAGTGGAGAGAGACCAAACATTGGGCTATTTATGGTTGAGGAGGAGAAGGGTACTGTCAAAGTTGGACATCTGGTCAAAAGAATTGGCAAGCAAGGATCAGGACGTACTGATTTCACTTTGCCCAGTGGAGTTCATGCCACTCCTCAAGGGCAGCTGTTTGTGGTGGACTGTGGAAATGTTCGTGTGCAGATAACTGATCTACAAAAAAATGTTGTGCAACAAATCTCTCCTCCAGCATGTGAGGGCACTTCCAGACATTGTCGTAACTTCTTTGATGTTGCTGGGAATAGTAAGGGCTTAATAGCTCTTACTTGTGCTGCTGAACGTGTACTACTGGTGTTTAGCCGCCATGGCCGCCTTCTGCAGACCTTTGGAGGATCAGCAGGTGCTCAGCAAGACCTGGAAGCTCCAAGAGGAGTCACTGTGACACAGCAAGATGAATTTTTGGTGGCAGATATCCGTCGTGGAACCTTAACAGCCTTGAAGCTGGATCCAAAGACAGGAGCTAAGATGGAGCGCACAGTTGTTACAGGCTTCCATAGGCCTTACCTGGTGGCAACTTGCTTGGCATCTGGTTTGATAGCTGTCTCTGAGAGAGGCAATGAAACTGGACGAGCACCTTGTATAAAGGTGCTAGAACCTGGGTGGAACACCATTCGTATCCTGGGTATCTGCTCTGGAATGGGTCCTGTCCTTTCGAATCCTTGGGGCATTTGTATTGATGCAGATGGAGATGTGCTGGTGGCAGACTGGGGAAAGCAGCACTGTATTGTACTTTATCCTTCTGTAGGTGTTGCTCGGTCTATTGTGAGTCAAGGTCTAAGCAGCCCTAGAGGCCTTGCTGTGCTGCCTGATGGCCACCTTGTAGTATCAGACAGCATGAACCACTGCATTAAGATTTATCGCTACAAGTGAAGTATACATATTGTCATTAAAGGGATAATTCACCCAAAAATGAAAATTAGATGTTTATTTGCTTACCCCCAGGGCATCCAAGATGTAGATGACTTTGTTTCCTCAGCAGAACACAAACGAAGATTT
>JAUMHQ010000044.1:3577877-3588621 GCA_032361165.1 Enteromius paludinosus | reverse complement strand
TTCTGGATTTCTAGATCTAGATCTATTTGATTTTTAGATTTAGTAAAATTATATATATATATATATATATATATATATATGTTTGATTGTTTTAAAGAGGTAATGACATAAATTGTACAATAAATGAATTTATTAAAAGAGTTCAACAACATCAGTAAACTATTGTAGAAAGTTTACACATTCAAGTCTTTCTCATGAAGTTTATCTAAACAATTAGTCTCTAAAAATTCATGTATTTAACATTTAAAAGTCACATTTTTGTGCAGAAACTTTATGACCTCCAAATATATGTGGGTGGTTAATGTATCAATGTATGCTATGGTGAAACAGAAAAATGTCACACCAAAATAATAAAAAATAAATAAACAAATCCAACAGTGAAGATAAACCTCTTTCATGATTTTTATCTAAGAGTGAAGATAAATTTTTTTTCCTCATGTTTTTGCTATGTCACACCATAGGACACAGTCAGATTATTATTTGCTATTCAACTACACATGCGTGTGTAAGAACTCAAGCTAATTCAGTTTTGTTATAGAGTTCTTAAAAGCTAAATTGTGTTCTAACAAAAAATAACTTAAAATCAAATGTTAAATTGGGGACTTTTGATTGACAGCTGTATTAAACACTATATCTTGACATTACACCTTTTAATTTACTGGTTGTAGGTGTAATTAAAATCCCCTCTGGATCTTACAGAATAGCTTACATTTGTAAATTAATTTAGTCTATTCATTTAGTAATATGTGTGAGAGAGAGAGTTCTAAAGAAATACAAAAACTAAAGACATAAAAAAATACATTTTTATGGAACCATTAGTGAAAGATGCATTCAAAGTATTTGTGTAAGCAGACAAGGGGTCAAGTTTCTCATTCAAAAGCTTTATTTATTTTAGGATTATATTACATAAGAATTTGGACTGCTAGTGCAAAGACTAAAGGTTTAGTTGCAGGGTTGTAGCAATGGTTGCATCAAAATAAAGTACAAAATCCAGAAAGTTCCTTGGAAAATTTTACCCATAATGGAAAAAAGATTTTCTTACTTTTTTAAATTATTGCATAATATGGTTAATGATTAATTATCTAAAGTGATGATTGTGTTATAATGGAATTTCCTCACTTTGAACACCTCTGTCAGTAAATTGTGCCATGTTTACCGAAATATTGCTTCACACACTCAAACATTCATTGCATCCACCCACCGAAAACACCAGTATAAAGGGCTGTTGCAGTCCCTGCTTCAGTGCCTTTGGCTTAGTTCAGCTAACCTGGATCAAGTGAACAGCTCATTATGACTGCGGTGTTACTTTCCCTGTGTGCATGCTTGGCTCTAGCTCTGAGCAATGCGGCTCCAGTGTGAGTATCTGATACAATATCACTTTCCATCTAGAAAGGACTACAAACAGCCTTTTTTCATAGCTTTTTCAAGATCTTTAAATGCAATGATGCAAATATGGCAAGCAGTTTATCACAGCACTCCTGTACTGTAGCCTATGGTTTGTGTTTTCATTAATGATTTACATTGTTTGCACAATCGTCTGTTTACTTGTATGTTTCAATTTGGTCTATCATTGTTTGTGATGTTGCAGAACAGGTTTACGTCCACACTTAACTGGTTTAAGTCCACATCAGCATATTTTAAGTCATGTTGCTGCTTTCAGCTTGCAGCCCATGCACAAGAACTTCATGTTTGATCAGTAGGCAGAAATTTGCTAAAGCATGTAGTTAAGCTACATGTTGTTTGAGTTTGTTTTTGTGTAATGCAGTCATTTAACCAAATATTTCTCAAAGTTTAAAGCAGGGATCCCCAGACTTGGTCCTGGAGGGCCAGTGTTCTGCAGAATTGAACTCCGATGGTAATCAAACACACCTGAACAAGCTAATCAAGGCCTTACTAACTTCCAGACATGTGTGTTAAGGCAAGTTGGGGGTAAACTCTGCAGGACACCGGCCCTCCAGGACCAAGTTTGGAGACCTCAGGTCACCACTAAAATTTACATGTACATTTTAATTTTTTCCCTTTATTTCAGTCACCATGATGTCATGATAAAAGGTATGTTTGAAAATTGTGCAGTTACATACTACAGTTTTTCAGAAATTCTGACATTCTTGGTGTGGCGAAAATTGCTAATACCATTTTGTTATGCTGATGGTATTTTAAGGGTTAAATTTGTTATGTTTGATTATAAACTGGATGTTAAGTGGCCTTATATTCACCTTATATTGATATCCTGCATGCTATAGATTTCATGAATGATACATTTATGTAGTGATATCATCATAGATGCCCCCCTGGGCCATTCACATCCTAATGGAGAGGACCACCATGATGCTAAACCTGATCGGTGTAAAGGCATCGAGTTTGATGCCATCACTCCAGATGAAAAGGGAAACACTTTCTTTTTCAAAGGTCTACTTTAAGAATTCTTATATTAATAATATAATATATTATATAATAATAACTATAATACTACTATAATAATTCTTATATTAATAAATCTTAATTCTTATCATTATTGTTTCTAAGTATATTTTACATGACAATGCCAGGTCAAAAGTTAAAGTTAAGCTATAGTTAATTCTGCTTTCTCTGTCTTTTTTTATTTATTTTTATTTTCAGGTGACCATTTATGGAAAGGTTTCTCTGGACCAGCTGAGCTCTCAAACAGCATATTCAAAGAACTGGACAACTATCATCACCTGGGTCATGTTGATGCAGCCTTCCGTATGCACCATCAAGATGATCTCTCTGTTCATGATCACATCTACTTTTTTCTGGTACTTTTTTACAAGTTACATCTAGTCTGCTTCTATACAGCTATAGAGAGCATCAATATCATTTTTTTTTTTTTTCAAATCAACAAATTAACAAATTTTCTTTGCAAATAAACCATCAAATATTTGTCCATATTGCGCAATCCCAATACTACAGTTTATAATATAACAACTACTGACCTGCAATTCAGTGTTGATAAGTATTTTTTCTTTCTTTAAGGATGACAAAGTCTTTAGCTATTACAATTACACCCTTGAGCAAGGCTACCCTGTGGAAATCCAGCAGGAGTTTCCTGGCATCCCCAGTCATCTAGATGCTGCCGTTGAGTGTCCCAAAGGAGAATGCATCACAGATTCAGTGCTGTTCTTCAAAGGTTATTGAATCATATTTACTTTACATCCACATCACCAATGGCAATTAAAATCTTTAGAGATTGTGTGGCTTTATACAGCTATTATACACCTACAGTATCATGGGTATTCCTTGGCATTGTGTGCATGGTATTTGTTACTTTGCTTCTATAATATATCACAAAAACATTTTTTTTAGGAAATGAAATTTATAGCTTCGACCACAAGACAAAATCGGTTAAGAAGAAGGTGTGGGAACACTTGCCAAATTGCACATCTGCTTTTCGCTGGCTAGAGCATTATTACTGTTTCCATGGTAACAACTTCACTAGATTCCATCCTGTTTCTGGGGATGTGACGGGAACATACCCAAAAGATGCTCGACACTACTTTATGAGGTGTGGTGAAGGATTTGGTGAGTCACTTAATGTATACCTCACAAGGTACACCTCTATTATTCATCTTGCTTTTAAAAAATGTAAAACATTTTATCTTGAATTTATCTTTTACCTAAAGTCTAGTTAAAATTATTCCTTAGGTCATGGAGGTGGTGCAAGAAGACAACGCTGCAGTGAGGTCAAGCTGAATGCTATCACCACAGATGATAAAGGGAGATCATATGCATTCCAAGGTAATATAACTTTTATTAATCAACTGTTATTATTATGCAAAACTTTAACTGACAAAACTTGCAATTTTACTATATTTACAGATGCACTGTACATACGTTTGGACACACACCGTGATGGCACCCACCATTTCCCTATTTCAAGGTTATGGAAGGACATTTCTGGTGTGGTGGATGCTGTTTTTCATTTTGAAAATAATATGTACATTATCCAGGTAAAATCACTAGATAAATCGATAGATTTCTAAAGAGTCTCTTCTCCCATTTCTACAAGTTTTTGTATTTTGATCTAATTATTTATTCAACTTCATTTTTTTTATTTATGTTTTGCTTGAATAGGGTGATCAAGTCTATATCTACAAGTCAGCAGCACATTATACGCTAATAGAGGGCTACCCTAAACCTATCAAGGAAGAGCTAGGCATCGATGGTCCTGTGGATGCAGCATTTTTGTGTCCAAATCAGCACATAGTAAACGTTATTCAAGGTGGGAACATTATGTGACTTTTATCATATAAAACTTTTATCATTCTATAGACTTTTATCATTTTTTTTTTTTAAGTGCTTGTGTGTGAGAGAACCCCTGGCTGTGGCCTGATTTTGCTAAGTGCGACATGTTCCTGGATCAACATCTTGATTAATCATTGTGATTAACCAATCAGATTTGAACAACCAATTTTTGTGAAGTTTAGGCTTACAATCATTGTATGGTGCTTGTACATCAGTGTCACATATCAATAATTTTCTCTGATTTTAGGGTTTACTCATGGTTATGGTTAGGTTTAGGTGTTGATATATGGTCAAGACCAGGGCTGGGAAACTTTAGTTCTGGAGGGCCGGTGTCCTGCAGAGTTTAGCTCCAACAACTGAAGAAGTTTATTAATGTCTTTAAGATCACTAGAAAGTTACAGGCAGGTGTGTTTGATTAGGGTTGGACCCCCTGTCCTGCACATTTGGTACGTCTCTAATCAGACACACCCAATTTCTTGCGCTAATGAGCTGTTAAGTGTAATCAGTTGTTAAATAAGTGGAGACATATAAAATGTGCAGGGCAGGGTGGCCTGCAGGACAGGTTTGGAAACCAATTTCCTAGAGCAGTGATTTTCAATTCCAGTCCTCACATACCCCTGCTCTGCATATTTTGCATGTCTCTCTTAACAAACATGATTTTATTGCTCCCTACTCCCTGAGCAGGGGACATCTGTTAAAGCTTCGGAACATTCATTCATGGATTTGCGCTCCACAAGGTCTTCATACACGAATGAGTGTGACATCATATAACTCTGTAAATAAACACAATTTAAAACTTATGTCAGAACGTATACATTCGATTCGAAATGGAATTATGGAATTATTATCATCCTGATGTCTACTTCGCAGGGCATTCGAATAGAACAAACATTTCTCATAGGAGAAACGTACAAAAAGTGGAGAGCTGGGGTACACAAGGATTGAGAACCACTGCCTTAGAGGTTAGGATGAAAAGCACAACAGTTGGCCAAGTTGTTGCATTATTTCTCCAGAGGGGATACCAATGATGAGCTTATAACCAGATATACAGATATTATAACCAGATATTTGAGATACACAGCTTTAAACAAATATACAAAAAAATATATATTTTTTTCTATTTAATCAAGTATACAACATGTTTTGCCAAGTTATTCACGGACAGCTATAATCCATATGCCAACAAAACCAATAATGACAAGTCATAGCAGAGACCAAAGTTGCTGTGAATCCATTCACTCAAATCCATCCATAAGTGGCACTGAATTTGCCGAAAATTACAGTTACAGGCAATTTGTTGTAATGTTAATATTAGTCTGACCACAAATTCATTCTTTCAAATGTCTTGGGTAAGCAGAGTATTTGCATGGGCCGCTGCTGTGAGTGAATATAAAATCGCTGCTCTCCTGTTTCTCTCGGCTTCTGACATAACGATTGCCTCGTTTTCCTCCTCAGGTCAAAAGATGTATGACATTGATCTTGCGGCCACCCCTCGAGCTGTTACACTGGAGAGACCTATTCCCTTCCCCAAAATTGATGCTGGCTTCTGTGATGCTGATGGTGTGAAGGTCTTTATTGGTCCAGAATACTATTCATATCAAAGCCCAATGATTCTAGCCATGGGCAAGATCAAACCTGCACCTCAAAAGATCTCTCCAGAAAAATTTGGCTGTGAAGAATAAAAGCAAGGCAAGAAACAGCTTCGAGCAAACAGTCAAGTGAACATTTTACATTAGGTCACATGGAGTAACATTAACAATAAATACAAAAATAAATAGGTAAATGTATGTTTATACAACAATGTGCAATCAAAAAAAGAGGAACGCTGTTTTGTAAACAGGGTGATCAGAGATGGTTGTGTTCTGCACCTTGGACAGTTAAGCCATGAGGGGAGCTGAAAGAGTACTGACAGAAAGTCCAATCATTTTTAAACAAACTTTAACTATAAGATTTATTTTGAAGACTGATGGAATGGAAGCAGCAGATGAAGGAGAGTGTAATGACACTTTAAGAATAACTGAACATAGTGAGAACCAAAGAAGTTAAGCTTCCTCAAAAGATTCTGTCACTGCTATCATTTCCTCAGTATAATCTCCTCAATTTCAACAGATTGTTGAACAACAAAAATTGTTTTGAAGTACTTCGACAGTAGTGGCTGTCAAAGCCTTCTGCCTCTGCATAATAGAAAAGTTTACTACCATCTCTCTAGATTTGCTTACATTTAAACTGGAGTTATCACACAACTCAACAAATTCTTGAAGAACTGGGCCATGCTGCTTAACTTAACTTAATTAAATGACAATTAGGTTGAGTGGACCTAAAATCATTGGTGTACAAAATAGAAAGCAGGGTTTCTGATTATCAATCATTGCTTAATGTTTAATGATTTTGTTGCATTTCTTGTAATAATAAAATGGCACATTGCTTGGCATGTATTTATTGTCCTCGGTATTTGTACAGTAAAAACATTTATGGGCATTAGGGCATACTGTATTGTTTTTGCATGATTGTTTTTTTTTTTATTTTCAAAAATAATACATTTTTCATTTCAGGTTTTATTTATTTGTCAGAGACTACATTATATGGGGAATGGAAAAAGGAAAGCTTTGATAATGTTGTCTTCTTTAAAGAAATTATGGTTTGTAGGAAGAACATTGTCTCCATACTGAAAAATAGGATGCAGTTTTGAACACATTGCAGTTGTTCAATTTTAAGTTCAAGTGAGTTTGTGAGCATTATTGTCATTATACTAGACTTACAAAAGAACCAAAAGTCATGCTTTACAGGATGGCAGTGCTACACATTTAAACATTACATATATAAATATATATATATATATACCATAATTTATCTCTCCGTTATACATCTAAACAAAGTCCCTGTTGTCAGGAAACCTTAGTGCAAACAGTTGAGCAGTTTCAGCATCACAGATTTAGGTCAATCAATCAATCAATCAATCAATCAATCAATCACTTTTATTTTATAGCGCTTTTAACAATACAGATTGTAGCAAAGCACTGAACATTATCAAAAAGGAGAACAGAGTGATGGTAATGATGGTCATTACACAAACAGGTCTATGTACATGATATAAAGGCTACTATATGATACATATAATAGGCAAAAAATGTAAGTCTGCTAAACTAATTTTATCATTAGGTAGCCTAATTATATAGTTGTGTTGATATGCATGTGCATATTTAAGGATATCACTCTAGTTAAGGCGCATCATACTTCATTCAGTAAAAATTTTAAACTTAACAAGTAAATAAATAACTGACAACAAAAATGAACCTCAACTGACTTTGTGTGTAATAATTATTTCACTAGATGGCACCAAATGGGAACTTTTGTAGAAGGCTACTGTTTTAGTAAGATCACATTTTAATTGCTTTTCAAACATATCATCAAAATCACTAGTAATTTTTTTTTATAACACGTTTCATTTATGCGCAAAAGAGACTAGGAATTAGAGTCGATACTGGGGGGTGTCATAGAATAATCAGAGCCTTACATGTGCTGTAAATTTAGATGAGTTTACGCTTGTGACCCCTCTAAATTCAAACTAACACTAACCTAACATGGAGGGGCGCACGTCTCCCCTTCTTCTTTATCAGCGAACCACGCCTCACGCTGCCTTCTAACGTCGGCCATATTGACTATTTTAGCTAATCTCCTTGCGGTAGGTTGTAGAGCTTCTGTAATCATCACCGTTATAGCAGCGTGCCATTGGATATACGGTCATCGCCACTTGGAAATTACAGTTCGCATTTATCTGGAGTGTGAATACATCTTGGAGGACATATTAATTATTTTAGAAAACGCAGTGCATACCTGGGGTGAGTTTTTATTTAATTCTTTTTGAGTGTCTTGAGCACGTTCTGTGTATGCTTTCTTATAAGGTGTATCCTGCCTTTAAGCCGCCTCATTGTCACCACCTCCGCAGAAAGCGAAACAGCGTTTGCATGGACGGTGCACTAAGCCATTAAAAAAAAAACACAGCTTGTGTGCACAAGTCCAGTAGACACTAATAACATTTCAAAGGATAATGTATATCAAGCTTTTAATACGAATGACAGTTATTATGAAATTGCCTGTGACCTCTATTTAAATGTGATTGCGGCACGTGTCATGGACACATATTGTCGCTACGTAATTTAAATGTATTAAAACATACAAATGTATTGGCAACAGACGTGCCGAGTATAACTTGCCACTGTAAAGGCAGTTTGTTGGGTATCAGGCTATCGTTGCTTGTCTCAACTGAACTTTCCCCCTCATAGACGTGTCTCTGATAAGGGTTGCATCTCAAGCTGACTGACGTTGGATGCTTTTTATGTACTATTTTAGAGGCCCCCAGAACGTTAAGAAAAGCGCTGGCATTCGATTGAAGAAAGGCGAACTAGCAGTTTATTTACATAAAGCCTAATCTCGTAATAGTGTTACTAGATTGCCTGTGGAAATTTCAATAATTAAGGTTAAGTAAAAAGGCAATTCTTCGGACTTTTTTTTGCTGACTCTAAGTTACTCACGGGACACATAGCTCACAATTTATGATTAGACATTTTAAAACGCCCTATTAAAACCTGTCGTTGCCAACAGGGATTGCATTTGGTATATATTTAGCAAGGAAGAGCGTTCATGTATCAGACGTCGTCTCTACGCAAATTCCTTGGCGTATGGAGCTAACGAGAGCGTGCGGTTAGAGACATTGCGTAAATTTGTTCATGCATGCAGATTTCAGAGGACTGCAGACGTACCCTAGTTCATCCAGCAAGTGAGAAGAGTATGTGCTGCAGTGGTGAAATTTAAGTTTCATTCCTGATTTTTTAATTCTTGTAGATCTTAAGAGTTTCACTATGTGAACAATTCTGAAACTAAAATAGGCCAACATTCTCAGTTTGTGTTTCAGTGTAGAGAAGAAAATTCAGATTAACATGACTTGCATCTAGCCTTCAAATGTGTGAGATTGAATCTGTGGGTCACTCTAATATTCCATTTACATGTTTTAGTTTTACCCTTTGATGGTGCTATAATAGAAGTCCCAGGACATGTGAGAGACCACTGAACTCCTATTCAGTTGCATGCGATATAGCTGCAGCCCTGCTGCTGAAGGCAGTGGTGTCAAATTACTACTTGCCACCATTTGTTAATGACACAATTAAGCACCCAGGTTCAATGTGATGATAACCCAGGGTGACCCAGTCAACCTTTTACTTCTCTTCAGGTTTATAAATCTAAAAGCATTTTAATCATGGGGCAGTAAAAGATTCAGAGTCAACATAATATAACTATATTCATTCCCCAGTCATTATTTTATTCATTTACAGTATTTTTGTTGTGACCACATGCTGTCTAATGCCCATTCTTACTCATCTGCAGATGTAGTCTGTAATCTTTTTTCTATGATCATGTTAGCATGTTAAAAGCATTGCACACAGATCCAAATACCACTGACTGCAGAATGGGACAGGGCCACTCATACAGTAGCATATAGATATATTCCTATTTTAAAGAGAGCAAAGGATTTGATTTGAACAGAGTAACTACAGTAATTGCTCATGGCCCATGGGGGGCGATGGGAAGTAATTCTGAAAATATAATTATAATTTATTCAAAAACAGGTACTCCCTATTTACAGGCCCTATTTAAAACCTTTTTTTCTTACTGCTGAAAATTCAATAAAATCTATCAATAATTATAATATATAAATATACACAGACTTATTTAAAAGCCATTTCGGGGGCAGTTGTAGTTTAACTAAATAACACAGCACGTCAAGAAACAACAGTGTATTTTTTGTGAACAAACCTTTTAAACCGATTAGGTATGGAACAATTACTGGTACCTTATATTCCTATCATTGCTGTTGTGTACCAACATTAACACAATGTTTCCCCAAAATCATGTTATACAGGATGTATAACTTTGGGAGCAGGGAGATTACGCTCTCATTGATATGAACAGTACGAATACGACGTCGCTGCTGCCAGCAGTGTTCATCAAAGTCTGCGGTCGCCTTGAACCTTTTGACAAGACAAGGTTTTACGAGCTAATCAAAGCTAATTTTTGCAGTTACATACATCTTCATAAACTCTATTTTAAACTTTAAAGCGATGAGTGATGCAATTCAAAAATAAAAGGATTTTCTGTCTATAGTAAATTGAGCAAAGAACATTTAATGAAAATAGTTCAGTTTTGTGTTTAATGTCAAAATTATTATATTTAGTTTAGTTTTTTTTATTAAGATAATTAAGAAAAATGTTTGGAGTATTTTTGTTTGTTAAATATAAGTTTTCGTTTTATATAGTAGGCTAATGACCAATTGGCCATCACATCATAAACTATGTTTGATCACTTTAGCCTTCTCAAACCATCATGACTTAAAATAAAATAAAACTATATCCCCCAGTTTCACAGACAAGGCTTAAGCTAGTCCAAGACTAAATTGCATGTTTGAGCTGTCTCAGATGAAAATATC
>JAUMHQ010000044.1:3518685-3531608 GCA_032361165.1 Enteromius paludinosus | reverse complement strand
TCCTACGACCCTCAGCACGCAAGCCCATTTCTGCACAAACTCCCATACCCAATTCCCATGAGAGGTATGATTCAATAATAGAAAAGACATAAAATATATCAATTAATACAGAAGGTAAATGAATTAATACAGTTCAACATAGGAATATGAGAATTTCCTCAACAACTTATTACAATCTTTTTGCGGCCAGCGGCAGCAAGTTTATCATAGCCCATTTTTAAATAATTTAGCCTTCTCAAATCATCACGACTTGCTAAAAATCTATATACAGTCCTCAGCATACATGAGTACACCCCCTTTAAAAAGTACAAATTTAATCAGTAGGACAAAGAACAAAAGAACAATTTCCAAACTTTTCACAAGGCTTAGTTTTATTGAACACTTGTTTAACTCCATAACATGAAATTTAGGTTAATAATATAACTTAGATTGTTTGAAGCAAAAATGAATAACCCCCCCCAAAACAAAAACTACTACATTGAGTATTTTGGATGAGCACAGTGATTTTTAAGGACAGCACCAAGTCTTCTTGGCATGAAATGAACAAGTTGGGAACACATTGCAACATCTATCTTTTTCCATTCTTCAAGAATAACCTCTTTTAGAGCCTGGATGCTGGCTTGAAAGTGATGCTCAACTTGTCGCTTCAGAATTCCCCACATGATTTTTACATGTGACCATGTGATACGTGCATCTTCCCAAATTAGTAATAAGATGGGGCTTGTACTGAAATGGTCAGCAATTGTGGGTGTACTGTAGGTGCTGTAACGGTGCTCTGCTTGGTTTTTGCAGGCAGCTGAGTTGGGAGAATTTACTGCCAAAATTGCCCTGCTGGAGGATGCCAAGAGGAAAAAAGAGGAGGAGGCAACAGAATGGCAGCACAAAGTAAGATACATAGACTCTTTTACTGAAATCTTAATATACATGATGCAAATTGTGCACTTAGTGAAATAATCTTACATGAATGCTGCTGTCAAACTACAGTACAGCAAAGGTCACTAATTTAAGAGATTTATAATCCAGACCTGACCACCAAATTAGTTCATGGGCCTGCAAGATTTAATTTTAATTTTTTTTTTTTTTTTATAGGTTAGTATTATTTTGTGCTGTAAATATGTAATGCCTGTTTTATTCATACTGGATGCCTGAGGGCACCCTTGCACTGAAAATCCACATATGCATTACAGACTAAATAAAGTCACACTCCAGGAAATCCCTAATATAGACAAAGGCATGTGTGTTTCAGCTATAATGTAACAGAAAAACAGAAAAAATAAATAAAAGATTAAAAAAGAACCCTGAGTTTATGCACATCTGCATGTATTTACTGTATGGTTAGGGCTTGACTTTCTTAGGGTTACTTCCTTGTAATTCTGCATAATTTATTGGTATAATATTAAGTACATGTAACATTCCTGAAAAGCTGTAAACATAGGCTGCCTCCATTTCTCATTTGCTGATTGACCACCATGTCTGGCCAGTTGAAGCTGTATGTTTGCTTTTTGATACATTTTTCATCACTTCTCTTTGTTGTAGGCATTGTCTGCTCAGGAAGATTTGGAAAAAACTAAAGAGGAGCTGAAGTCTGTGATGTCAGCTACAGCGAGTGGTGCGTCAGAGAACGAACATGACGAGCATGATGAAAGCAGTGCAGAAGCCAGTGCTGAGCTCTCTAATGATGGAGTTGATCACCAGCGAAGTGAGGAAGAACGTCTCACAGAGACCCAGAAGAACGAACGTGTCAAAAAACAACTACAGGTTAGACCATCTGCTAACACAGAGTTCCCCAACCACCAGGTCACGATCCAACACTGGGCCATGAAAGAGTTGCTACGGAGTCGAAAGAACATTCTGGGAGTAATGTTTACAGATGAAACACACTGTTATTTACTGCCCATTAATGATTGTTCTAAGTATTCTGTATTTTCATTATATATGTGATTGCTATCGAATGGCAATTTAGCGGTTTCGTGTAAATTAAATGTTTAAAATTGCTCTTAACTGACTTATTTTTTTGGGGTTAAACTGATCGTAGTTGATCTGTGATGCATACGGACCCAACCCCACAGTTCAGATTCACAGATAAATGGCAGATAAATACACATATCTGTAAATATATTGATTTATAGATACAAAATAAAAAACATATATTTATAAATGTTTTCCGTACCTGAAAAATCATCCGATCTGTACCTCAAAAAACACAACCGTTTTTAAATATTTTTCAAAAAGTAACTGGTCTGTGTTGTAAATAAGGTTGGAGAACCCTGTGTTAACAGACATGTTTTTGGAGTTTATGCTGTTGTAATGTGAATAAATACCAATAAAAATGTTATATACCTGCATAGCTTACACAAAGTCTTTATTGCAGGCCTTGAGCTCAGAACTGGCCCAGGCCCGTGACGATTCCAAGAAGACCCAAAATGATGTTTTGCATGCAGAGAATGTGAAGGCCGGCCGGGATAAATACAAGACCCTACGCCAGATCCGCCAGGGCAACACCAAGCAGCGTATTGATGAATTTGAGTCCATGTGATGACTGTACATCCTCTTTGATCACCCCACTTCTCCACCCTGTAGCCCTAATGCCTTCATGGCTGGCTTACAAGCACAGCTTTTACCTGCCCATACTTCTCCTATAGACCAATGATCCTTGACCCCCTTCAGAGAGCTTGAGGGACGTGGTTGCCCCTCCCTCAAGCTTTGCCAAAGCTCTCTCCGCCCATCAGGCTGTTTCCACGTATTGAGCTCCTCATAGCCCTACTCCAGAATCGTCCAGTTAGGAGCAAGTGGTGCATCGCACTGAACTCTTGATGATGATTTTGATTCACTAAATGCTTGGGAATATGAATTTTAGCAGAGCCTGAAATGAGTTTAAGCAAAATTAGTTTTAATGCAATGTCCATTTGTTTTTTTGGATTGTTTTTTTTTTTTTTTTTTTTTTGGCTACAGCTATATGCTCACAATGTGGACAACAGCATTTTTCTTCTATCATTCATTTTTGTTTTCTCTGTCGAAGTTAAGTGGGGTAGCAAGTGAATGTTTGGAAGAAAAGGGTCATGTAAAAAATTGTGTGCAACTTAAGAATTACAGTGCCACATTCACATACCCTGAAAAGCACAAATAGCACCTCTCCACACCAGTCCAGTCATCAAATCAAATTCAAAGCCACCGAAGTCAAGTGAAGAATGTAGAAACAGAGGCCCCTCTCTTTTGAATGAATGTGAACTACAACCAAAACTATGGAAAACCAAAGGGAGGCTATCACTCTTGCATACATCCGTAATTACTGTGGATTTAAACTGGACAAGACCTTCGTCGCTATTTTATTTCTTCAGTGCAAGACAGTGTTTGATTCAGGTTCAAAACATGTAGCTCTGAGCTGATAGAATGTGATAGAACGCTTGTGGTGGGTCTGTTGATCTTGAAAGTAGAATTCTCCCAAACACCTAGTGTTTTTTGTCCAGTCTCCATATCGATGGTTTTCCCTGCCTGCCGGCTCACAAAGGCCAGGGCTGACAGATGGACAGACAGACAAACAGCTTGTTTTTAGTTTAGTTTGTTTTGACGTAATTGCAATTTTATGGGGAAACTGCTTGAGGAAAGGAATTGGTCTCATTGATGAAGAGTATTCTGCATGTGTGTGCTTTGTCTCTCTGTTTATCTGTTTTTTTTTTTTTCCCTTCATTTTTGTGTGAATGTACTGTATTAGTACACCTGCATGCACATGTGGTTGTTTTGCAATACCTGTGGCCTTTCTGGCTGGGGAGCATATGAAAACATCAGTCCTGTTCTCAGGATGAATCGCTACCTCATTACTATCCAACATGGTGACTGGTTAGTCAAACACATGGTGTATGGCAGAGAGAGGTCATTTTCTTCTTTTTAAGTTTGTGTCACCCAGATCATAATATTGCCGTTTGTGCTTGTTGTTTTTGAACATCTATTGAGAAGTTTACCGTAGATGTATTCTTACAATGATGCTTTGGCTGGTTAGGGTCATCCGGAATTGTTTTATTTAGCAGCACTAAGATAGATGAGTGGCTGGTAGATAAGTGGCTGATACTTTATCCTCAAGAAAAACTGCAATTTAATACCAAAGCTATCTTGTCAGTATTTTATTCTTATTTAGCATGTGGATTTATGACAACAGTTTTGGCAAATTGTGTGGTATCTGGTCCTACTGCAGTGTGTTGACTGTTCCATAATGAAGCCTTTAAAGAATGTCCTGCTTTGTTTTTTTTTTCCCATTTCTTGTTCTTGATGAGACTTCTCTCAAGATTTTATCCACCCAGAACCTTTTCAAAATTGCTTACAGGTCTTGGACCTACAGTATGGACTCCTCCAGGCCTTTTCACCATGCAATATGTCCTCTGCTCAGCTGGTATGTGTGCTGTATTGCAGTAGAAACCCAGTCATCCTCAGTATTCATGGCCTGTAGGTCTTATATCAGAGTTTGCATGGTAAAATACCTCCAGCGTATACAGATATGTAGGCCAATAAAAGTTTTTTTTTTTTAATACCTGGATCCTATTTTGCACTGATGTGCAAAGATGTTGTTTATTTAGTGTTTTAAAATCACTTGTTTTTAAAAATCCAGTTCAGAATCACTTGTTTTGCCCTGCTTCTTTTCAAGGCATTTGTCCACGAGCAGATGTATTTGCCATAGCAAGATAAATGTTGTGCTTCCATTTTTCTTTTTTTTTCTTCTAAAGACTTCTAAAACAAAACCAGCAGCATTTGCATCTACTAAAAGGGAGAGAAAAACACTCAAGGTTACAATGTGTATTTGTTTGCTTTTTAATTTAAATTTTTGTTTTTGTTGTATGTTGTTTTTTGAGGGGGAGGTGGGTTACAGTTTAATTTTCCCCCTCTCTTTTTGTTCTTATAGCTTTCCGTTACATACAGTAGAAATAAAATGTTGCCTGTGACAAATATTTGGTTGAAAATAAAGATTGAATATTTATTTTCTGCTTATTTTCGTGCCATTCTTTTTTTTTTTTTTTTTTTGTTGATTTTCCAGTTAGTACAAATAGTACATTTCTATGACTCAAATATCCACTGGTTTTTATGCATACTTTGCATAATGCATGATTTTAAACCATGGTAACTGATGGAGGGTTGACTCTTGTAGATAAAATGTTTCTTGCTTTCAGCAACTTTAAAGAGAAACATGCATCAAATAAAAGGACAATATTTCTTTGTAGCTTTAATTTTGCTAAAAAGATACATATTTGGAGATGACAGTAAATACAAAATCCATAACATTTTGAACAAGTCATATATTTACCACCACATATTTATTACTCTTTGTAATACAATGCTTCGAACAACTAAAGCATCATTGGCAGTGGCCATTAAAAATGTAACTAAACTCACTGCTTCCTTTGGTCCTTAAGCATAAAGCCCACTGACACATCAGATATTGTGGAGACCTTAATGCGCAACATCTAAGCAGGTCAGCAGGAAACTGTACTTTCCATTATTTTGTGTGCATCATGAGCTCATAGACTGCAATGATTTCTACAGAGTGACCTTGGCATTCTTAGGTGATCGAAGGACAGTTCATTGTTGATATAAAGGCAGTAGCATTACAATATTGCAGAAAACAATTATCAGTGATGACACAACTCGTCATGAACACTTGTCCACCTTTTTTAAAGCACCCCTTCCAAATGTGTTTTTCAGTGATAAAGACCAAAAATACAATCAGTCTGTTAACTACTGTACATGCTGTTATAAAACATCATCCACACTTAAACATATTAGTCAATACTAAAGGTAACAACATGTACTCAGAAGCATTTGTGATACCAAGTACGTGTACATTGAGAGTAAACAAAAAACTAAAAACAAAAACATCTCATCTAATTGAAAACAGTTGGCTGAACATGGTTCAGATTATTCAGATGTGTCTTAAGCACAATGCCATGTAGAGGCAAATACTCTATGCCCACACCACCGCCAAGAATGGCACACAGTGCCACAAGGCCAAAGGGAAGGCTCTTCTTGTTTCAAAATAAAAGTTCCCATAACAAACATTTTAAGCATTATTTTTACCACAGCTTAACAGCTCATTCCTTGCCCTTAAACGAAACCCTCTTAAATGCATCAAAAATGAAATCTGTCTTCATAGTTGTAGGAAAAAGTATATTTGAAATTTCGGATGTAAAAATGTTTAACAGAACACGGCCAGAATTAGTAGTATGTAAATGATCATAACCACCTGTTGTGTTCCAGAACTAGGTATAACATCAGTGTTGGGGATCAAAATTGACCCAATTATTTTTGCTTTTAGTTGCTCAAATCCAGTCCCCCATTTACTCCAATAACCCTACTTTTTTAAAGTAATACGTTTGTAAATACTTTTGCTTTAAAATAAAATAAATTAACTTATAAATTACTGTCCCTTCTTAATTTCAGAAGCATTTAATGCTCTTCCTTTCCCTTAAAAAGCTGAATCAATTATCTTCATCAAAATGTTGCCCAAAATATTTCTTAATTTATACATGTACTACCTATTGTACATAACTTTGTGAGTGAATATACCTTTCATAGATCATATGTATATAAACATCTCTGCAATTTAAGTTAAAAAGATACAATTTGTATCAACAAGGACAGGTATTCTCTGGCCACCCTAAGTCACATGTTATGAAAACAATTCTGGAATAATTAATGCCTGATAAAAAGGTTGCAAAACATGAATGAAATCTGCACCTAATCAGGTTCCAAACCTTAGTTGCTTTCAACAAGAGCAGGATACAGTATCATGAACCCATAAGCTTAGCCAGAGATGTCCCTTACTAAAACTAAGGTACACAGACAGAGCTGTCTTCACTACACTACACTACACTACACCTTTTGCTACATCCAGACCATTAACCCTACGATAACACTGACAGAACTACAGAATACCTAAAGCTCATTCATAAATTACAAGCAAGCACACCCTGACACATTTATATCTACATTGTGGTCCCACTATATACTGTGTCCCTAATACCTGTGGACTTAAATAGTAAGTAGATGTGTACGTAGTATGTAACCACAGTGCAAGTACACATCGGTACATAGCATCTAAAGCTTTAATGTTTCCATAACTACATATACTGTATGTAACAACCCACTGAAAGGTAAATGTAAGTCCAAATGTGAAACAGGACTAACAGCACCTTTTGGTAAAGAATGTGTTACACTTTATGTTAAGTGGACAATTCCTAGATTTTCCATATAATTACTCTGATGTTTCACAGCAGCGACCAGTACATATAAATTGTGGTTGGTGTCCTGAGGCGTTACCTCGTAATTACGCCGGTATTACAGTGGTGCACAAACTCCACCAACGCAAGATCAAACTAAATCTACCCATTAGATCAAATTGTTCTAATTACTCTTATATATCTTGTAGTTACAAAATGTAGTTATACAATTCCTGTTACACAAGTACTTAGTGAAGTGAAAAAAGTGCTGTTCCCAAAGTACTGTTACACATTTATACTTATACCACTCTGAGAGATGTTTCATGTGTGTATTTACAGAAATATTAGAGCACATCTAGTTACTACGTAAGTACACAGGTATTAGGGACACTTAATATAAAGTTGGACCCTGTAGGGCAAACAATAAAACATCACAAAATCATAATTAACATGCCAATATAAGCAGACAGTGATAGGCAAGTTACTCCACTTTTGAATATAAAGAACCAAATTTAAATGTAACTAGATAATGGAAAGCGTGATTAAGAATAAACAATAAAAAAATAAGAAGAAAAACACTAATAATTCAAGTGAGAGTTGGCATTACATCACAAAGAGGAGGAAAAGCCAAAGACCTGCAGGATTATGGCTATATAAAAATATAAAGCTATTTTCATGATAGCACCTCTGAATTTGAAAGTGATTATCTTTCAGAAATGAACAAACGTGTATAAAAATATTCCAAGTTTGTCATATTCTAGTGAAGAGGGTCCTGCCCTTTACACTCATCTCATATAAGTGAGGCTTGTTCTGTTGCATCAGACAAATGCATTGCTTTAAACTTCGGCTTTCTCAAATCAAATATATTTGTTTCAAAACAGCTCTACAGATATAATAGCCAAGCTGTTCTAATATATTCTATTGTAGACTATTTACGCCTACAAATACTCTGGCCTTGTATCTCCTCTTACTGATTGCCATAAGTTACCAAACTGCATTGAATTTGATAAAAAGCAATAGAAAGTGCCTTGTGATTCATTACATGCTCACCTGAACATAATAATAAACATAAAGTAAAACATTTCAGAAAATAAATAGCAAAAAAATAAATATCACACGCATCACAGCATTCACAATTCTAGTCTATAAAATGTATTTTATAGCTATATTCTCCTCTTAGGTCAGCCAACAAGAAATCAAAGATGTTTAATATCATGGTGTCCATGCTTACAAGTTCATAACTTCTCAAAGCTGAGAATTTCAATCTGATACTTTTGATGCAATGTTTTACATACACTCATACAGAGTGCAGGAAGATGCCAGAGAAAGTCATAGTTATAGAGAGCCTGACACTGTTAAAGGGATACTCAATAAAAAAAAAAAAAATCTCTCATTATTTAGACACTACCTTGCCATCCCACAATGTATATAGCTTTCTTTCTTAAGATGAACACACAAGATTTTTGAGGTTTATGTTCTAAAACAACAAACCTCTGTGCTTCACAAATTTCACAATGCACTTATATCACATTTCACAACATGCTGACGTTTATATGAGGTGAACACACCTTTGACAGATGGTCAGATGGTTTATATAGTTAATATAATAGTATTTTTCTTACACACACTTATCTTTTACCTCAGAAAACACTGATTCATCAACTTGGGTAGTATGGATTAACCATTGTGTTTTGTGTGGCTTTTGAAGCATCATCTTTGGGGGTCCAATTTAATTCATGTAATTTGTTTTATTATTCTCTGTGTTCATATGAAGAAAGAAACTTACACATTTGTGGAAAATGTGAGGGTGAGTAAACGATGGGAGTATTTTTTTATTTTACCTCGGCGCTTAGTATCCAGCATGGCTCTTTTCTGCCAAGATGGCTGCTGCCAGCTGTTGGGCATCGGTCACATGAGGATACCGCCCCATGACCAACTGCACTAGCTCTGTGGGAAAAATGTTGCACAGGTTGGTAAACACTTTCTCTCGTACTTCCTGGTAACGACTCAAGGCAAGTGGCTCCTGATGTTGGTGTGGTAAAGCATGGGGCAGATGGGGAGGAGGAGGAGTAGCAGAAGGACAGCCCCAAGGCATCCGCCACATCTGTTCACGGTTCTTGGAAAGATCCTGAAAACTGAAAGGCTCATAGCATTGTTGTGGGTGCTGTCTGTAATATGGATCCCAGCTGGTCATTCGGTCTTGGGATACATAGGGTTTTCTAGGCAGCAAAGGAGAGTGTTCATAAAGCCTGGAGTCTGACACGCTGTCCACACGTGTTGAGGCAAGGCCGCGACCCAGTGGAGACTTTTGAGAGTGACTGTTGCTCTGGCAGAGAGGAGGATAGTCTCCAGGATAGCTTGAGCGGGGGCCTACCACCTGATGCTGGCGTTGTGGGGACATGTAAGAGACCGAGTGCTGGAAATGGGGGTCTTGCTGTTCTTCTGGAGCAAAACTATGAACACGAGGTATACTGTGATGAAATCCTGGGTGATTAGATGTAGCAGGAGAGAGAAGGAAACCTGGAGGAATCACAGAGGGTAACTGATAATTTCTACGATGGTGATGGTGGTGATGACATTTGATTCCTTCATCCAGTAACAAATCAGGAGAACTCATGCAAGAATGCTCATTGTGGGTTGCCATGCCATAAGAATCAGAGCTCATGCTGCCATCGCTGCTGCAATCTGATGCCACTGAGCTGGTCCGTGGATCAGCATCAGACAGGAAGTGACGCTCTGGACTGCTCTGAGAGGGCAGGCTTAGGCCAGAATATGCCCTGACCATGGAGTAATAAAGATCGGGAGATTCACAATTTGTATGTGGTTCTGCTCGAGTCTGCTTATGATCTTTCAGATCCTGGCTATACCCATGACAGGAAGGAGGACCTCCTGGAGCTGGAGGAAGAGCTAAGTTGCTCTTGTACAGGTCTGCTGTAGTTTTGGAACACAGCTTTTCCTCCACATCACTGTAAGAGAGGGCACGGATACTGGGGTCCAATTGCCTCTTTGGCAGAGATCGTTTACCGTCACCAGCTTTGTCATTACGGGAGCCTCCAGGCTCACTGTGGCTTTTCACGAGAACCGCCTCTCCCACACTTTTAACTGTGGAGTTCTTGGCACTGGCACGGAGCTCATCGGCTACAGCTCGCTGAGGCTGTGTACCACGCTCTGGATGGTAAAACTTACACTTGTGCCCATAGGTGCATTTCTTTCCTAATGGAAATAAAAGGGGGAAGGTTTCGTTTCAATTTAATTTAGTAACTGGAAGGTGCAGGAATGCAAAGACGGCTGCAGCTCCCAGAATGCATGCACAAACATGATATAAATATTCTGGCCGCTGAAAATAATACTAAGCTACTTCCATTCAGGTAAATACTAAATTTTAAATTAAAAATGTTGAAATTTGACTGATTTGAGCCAGTGTTCCTCCCAGTCTCTTAACATTTTTATCATAGTCCAAAAAAAAATGAATGAGGAAATCCTTAACTGCTTAGGCAACTGTAAAACAGAATTATACTTACCATAAGGACAGGGCTGTTTCTTATGCTCTGGAATGATGGGTCTTTTTCTAAGAAAATTCTCCAGACTTGGCCCATGCCGACCCAATGGATCATCAGGAGGCATAAACCTAAAAGATTTTTTCCCCCAGATATTATTATAATTATTTACATAAAGAGAAAAAGAGCAATTTGAAGTGAAACTGAAAAACACTGAAATTAACATTTCTGTTCTACATTCATATTTATACCAGATTCAATAGACTTACTTATCATTTACAAAGGAGTACATCAGAAGCCGCTCATCAATAAATTTTTTCCATTCCGGTTTCTCAACAGCCAAGTCTCTGTAGTTGTCATTGGAGACAATAATGCCATCTGATTCATAAGCTAGCTTAACAATAAACCTGTCATCATAGCAGACTACTCTGCGGCCCTGGACACGACGTGAGGGTGTAAATACAAGAATCTTATCCTTTTCCAGACGTCTTAAAATCTCCTGATCTGTAAGGGGAGGGGAAAAAATGTTAGCCACAGGCTGTGATACCCTTTTTTTTCCCTATTAATTGGGATAAAAATAGATAAATAAAAAATAACTCATGAAAGAATATCAGATACCATTAAAAGTATTTCACCTATTATAACCTTATAAGGAAAATATTCACAGACAAGTTTAAATAACATTTGTTCAGTCGATGCCCTGATTGCAGATCTTTTCACCTGTAATAAGAGCATCAGGACGGGACTGTTCTTTCCTCCAGGCGGGGACAAAGACTGTAATGTCTCGATGACCACGTTCAAGAAACCAATCAACTGCGAGCTGAATGCCTTGACAGGAGAACATCTCCTTATTGCCATGACTGTAAAAATAAGATGTAAAAAATAAACAACTCTAACAGTAAATACAGAATAACCTTTAAATAAAGTGGATTCACTGTGTTTGTTTTTATTCGAAATTTAGCAAAGCAAATTATGTTGTACACATTTACACACATACAAACAATTTTCACATACTGTGTAACGTGTTTATGTACATAATTATTAACATATTAATACTCAGAATAAATGAGTTCACCTCTTTTAAATATTTTTTCCACAAATTAGCCATTTCTTATTACATCAAAAATTCTTATTACATTTATTACACAAGACGTATTATACAAGTCTATTTGAAGATATGTAGCACGACACAACTGGTGCATTTGGTGCAGATGCGCTGTTAGTCTGAAGTTTGAATGGAATGTCCCTCCCCAATAGTATCAGGAATTACAGCAGGGTACAGTCAGAGATGTAGCTCCTCTGTTACGCTTGGGGAGATTACAGTATGCAAGAATTAGCTGCAAACTAATTACATTTGCCTTTCTTGATCTACAGCATTTCATTCAAGAATCAATGCTGTATTTCACCAGTGGTGGTGGCTATGCCCAGCTAGAGAATAGAATATTTCTCCCACCTCAGGCATTTTTGAGCTGTTTGAAGTTGAAAAGAAAAAGGGCTCCGCCTGTAAGTCTACAGAAACACATGAGGGAGGGAGGTTCTAGAGGCCAGAATCATAAAAGTCATTAGGTCTGATCAACAGGAAACCAGCTATATTGAACTGAATGTGGATTTTTTTTTTTAAACACAGCAAGCCCTGAATTTTTAACCATTCCTTCAAAGGGATTTACGTAATTTACACCAAATTTGGTCCACATGGTGCCAAGACACTGAAGATCCTATATAGCAAAAAGATTTTTAAACACCTTCAATGGTGTTTCTATGGCGAGGGATTACAGTATTGTCAATAATAAGTTGTATTCATAGGGGTTGGTCATAGTGCCACCAGCTGACTTGTAACTTGTACATTTTCCCATTTAAATGGATATGCTCTTGACAAAAAAATAAATTTCCCACGCTGTTGTATAAATGGAATAGAGAACCGGTGGAAATTATAGGAAATAAGCAAGACACCCCAATAAAGGAGTGGTTCTACAGGTAGTGACCATAGACCTGGGCTGCGTTCTCCGATAACGTTGTCTCTTAGCGCGCTACGAAGACTCAAAATGTACACATTAACTACAGTTATACCTTTCCTATGTGTGTTCTCCGAACTATACCTTAGGGTGTTGCTTAAAGGGATAGTTCACCCAAAAATGAAAAGTAGTATATATGTTTATTTGCTTACCCCCAGGGCATCCAAGATGTAGGTGACTTTGTTTCCTCAGCAGAACACAAACAAAGATAT
>JAUMHQ010000044.1:3505190-3518620 GCA_032361165.1 Enteromius paludinosus | reverse complement strand
TCACTCTGTTCTTCTATTTGATAATGTTCAGTGCTTTGCTACAATCTGTATTGTTAAAAGCGCTATATAAATAAAGTAACTTGACTTTACTTGCTAAGCTTCTCATCTTGCTTCTGTCAAGACTGGTCAATTTATTGTCACTTGCAGCAATATTTGTGAATGTTAAAATTAGCACATGTAAAACCCCTGTTACAGTACTTCAGATATTGTCATATAAATGCATTGTTTAATGTTTTATCAAAGATAAACATTATTTTAAACCAAACAATTGTATGTGCTTTTTAGTTTTTGGATTCTCACCTCATGGCTACATTGCTGCCATCAATAACAATTGGGCGAAGGTTATCCTTATCTTCAACAGAAGGGGACTCTGATCGGCGAGAGTCAAGTGGGTCAGAGAAACTGCAGAAAGAAGATGTGCCAGAGGATGATGATGATGATGTGGAAGTGGATTGGGAGAGATTCTGTGTCCCACCCTCATTCTCTAGCTTACTGCCCAGTTTTACCAGCTCCCCAAGAACATCATTGATCAGTGCGTCTGACCCAAGCTTGTTCAGAACCAGCCGAACTAAGTCTTCTGCATAGCCGAGTTTAAGGGCAAACTCCATCTTGGTCTGGTATTCTCTGAGTGTATCCACAGGGCCTGGCTCTTGATGTACCATATCCAGAACCAAGGAATCCACATCCGGACTTGGAGACCAATGGTGTGGTGGGTGGACTGCATGGTTGGACCCATCACAAAGTGTATCGACAAGAGGATGACCGTGGCTATGTGCAGGCTCACTGTCTGACCCTGCACTTTCCTCTGAGTCATCTTGTGGAGAAGAACCACAGCTCCTAGTGCAGGGGGCCACAATATCACCTGTGTCGGATGAACCACTGTCCATGATAAGTCCGGCGTTTGCGCCAGTCTGCTGGTCTGTAGCCTTCACATGAAGGTAGTCTAGATCCAGCCCCAGTTCGAGGATGTGGCCTGTTCCATCATCCGGATGGTCTTTCAGGCCCATGAATCTGCAGCAAACATCCAATACTGTTCTGACTGAGAGTCTTGCTGACCCCTGCCACCTGTTATTTAGCCTTCAGATCGCCTTTTTGAGGTAAACCTGAAGAAGGAGAGAGGGACAGTTTAAGAGACTCCATAATACTCCAGGGAACAAAGAGAAGTGTCTAAGTTGCTGAACTGTTAAAGTATGCTTGAAGCTGATGGGGTTAAAAGCTCCACTAAAGGAAATGACATTAGCAGTGAGAGAAATGAGAAAGACAGAAAAATCTATTGTCTTCACTTTCCACCTGTTCACACTTTAGTCCCATGAATTAAACATTGTTCCCAAGCCTTTTGGCTTTGTTTCTACACACTTTTTAATATTCACCAATTTCTGTAGGATTCAAGGTATTGTTGCTGTTGGCTTCCCACTTCCCTTTTACTTTCCTCTACCCTCCCTCCATTCTGAAGGCCAATTCACACTGCACAGACAAACCCCAACCAACTCCAACAAACAAGTTGGCCTTTGAATTTAGTATTTTATGAAAAACAACAGTCTTGTTTACACTGCACCAACAGACACCAAGTAACTCACTGACTGGGAGAAAAAGAATTATCCTTTCTCCACAATCCAAATGTTGCTTTTATTAATGTATTTTTGTGTCACATATAAAACAAAGAGGCTGTGGGTGAAGCTGTGGTTGCTGTCAGGTGTTTGAAAACAAACCCCAACCAGTGCCTAACGGGTAACATACTGACCCAACTCCAGCAGACTGGTTTAATGACGTTTGTCTGTGCAGTGTGAATTGGACTTACTTTTTTTAAGGTAAGGACAAAATGATAAACAATGTCATACAGCTTTTGAACAATATGATGGTGAGAAAATTATTAAATTTTTTAAAAGACAGGTGAACTACCACTGTAATGTATTAAATATATAGGCAGTATGGAACTCGATCTTATAGCCCTGAATGTCAGCGGAGACCATGTCAACTAGATGAGCCCAGTAGACAGATCCCCTCCGAAGACCTCGTCACCTAGACAATCACCGAGACAAGACAATGGGAACCAGATGGGAGCCAGTCCTCTGCACTATCTCTGACTTTGTTGCAGCCTAGAATTCGTCTGGCCAGGGGAGAACGGCACATTATTTCAACACACCCTGTTTGATAATATTACCCTGCTTTGACACAATCTACATTGTGCTATGTAAATAATGGTGGAAAAAAAAGAAACGTGAACACTGATAATGATTAAAATACAAGAGAAAACAACAAAACACAATATAATTTAACACTAAAGAATTTTTAAATGGTACAGAACAATGTGTATGAATAATACACTTCTTTAATTGTAAGTGATTTTGTGATTGCTAAAATGGCCCTGTTTCATTTTAACAAGGCTTCAGTATGATTTGTTTTAGGATGTTTGAAATGCAAGGTGATAGCTACAGACAGTGCATTCTTAGAAACGCCACAATTTTCAGCAGAACACTCATCATTCAAAGGTTGTACAGTTTACCTTAGCGTGTTTGTTTACCGAAAAAACTAAGAAAATAAATTCTATCATCATATACTTCCTTGGAGTCTGATGAGACCAAGTCGCATCATGCCACCTAGGGCCATAAACTCCCCAAATGCATAGACAAAACCAAGTCACATCAAAACAATGGACCAAACTGAAATTTCTGGAGGACCTGACAGATTCAGACAACTTTCTCATTCAGCAAGTAGCCCCCCAACATTGTGGCCTCCCCTGTTATCCAGAGTCAGAAAAATGTCTCCAGAGCTCACCTTTCTTTGTTTTACTTTGGGCAAATCCAGTTTAACTTTCACCTTCTTTTTGGAGCTTCAAAGTTCTGCATCCTGTTGACGTTAACTGTATGGTCAGCTGAAACATTCTATAAAATATCTTATTTTGTGATCCACAGATGAAAAGCTATTGAAACTGTTAAGTGTCCAATAGTTGCTTGGCTGCAGCTGCTGTAGAAAGGTGCCCCATGTGTCTGGCTTGTCTATCAAAAAAAAAGAGTTCAACAGACCAATCTGTGCATCACTTGCTCTTAAGAGGGTGGGAATGGGGGAGGGACAGGGGAAAAAAAATGTAAAACATTATTCCCTCGTGACAATTAGCATCTTATGGATTAAAGTAAAAAAAAAAGAAAAGCAAAACCTGCCTACATGAGTTTGATTGTAGCATCACTTTTGAATTGTTGGCATTTTTCAAATCTTGCCAGTGAGCAGGCCAGACCTAGACCATTTGTCACTGATAAGTAATATTACACATGCTGTTTAATTTAACAGAATGTGTATGCATGTGTTTGAGAGAGCGTGTGTATGAAATTTAAGAGAAGAAATAGGGTTCCTAAAATACAGTGTTTGTGTGTGTATGTTGGAGGGCCTTGGAAGTAACTGAAGTTGTAATGAAACGTTGTCTAAGCCGTCTACTCAGCCCTGTGCAGACAAAAGAGAGGGCCGCCAATGGAGGACTGGGGGTGGGGGGTGTTAGGGGGGTGGCAGCAGGGCAACAGATGTCTACTGAGGCCACTGGGGAACAAAAACTGGTATTCTCCTTTTCTAGCACCCAAAAGAGTCAGTCACTGCATTTTTTTTAACTGTCTGGAGTCACGTGACGCAACTGGAAAGCTTGTCTTAATTCTGAAGTGCGAACACCCTTCTAGGATTTTTGCTGACCACTTCAAATTCACACATATAAAACTCTTTCTGAAATCGTTTCCACTATCCTTTAGCTACACATAACCTAAAGCTCATCATATTTTTTAAACAACTCTGTTTAAAAAAAGAGATGGAAAAGGGAGAAAGGGCCTCCAATTCCTCACAAAACTCTAAAGAGTGATAAAACAAGTCAAAAATGTATTCTGTTACAGATCTCTGCATGCATGTCCTTCTAATTTTTCAAATAAAGCAGTTGTATGAATAAGCGCGAATATGCAGCAGAAACTCTATGACAACTGTCCTTAAGATATTCTGACACCTGTTTAACAATAGCCTCTGTGTCCCACAAACTAAGCAAGTGACTACTAACAACAACCATTACATTAAATAAGGAAATATGTGCATTTAATAAATGTTGCGTAAGAAAATAAACCTCTGTTACATAGACACTTAATGCTCTAAAAACAATATATATAAACACAAAGACTTACCATAAGTTCAGGAATATCCAACCCAGAAGTTCTTGCGGTTAATTAAAATAGCTCTTCTCAGTTGAGGACTGGCTAGCTGCCATACACAAAATATATATTTTCCTTGTTGAACTCCAACTATAAACCAAGTAGCAGAAGCTAAGTAGGGATGCACAAATCCAGTCAAGCAGATGGAGGGCCCCCAAACCTCTAAAAGAAGTGACACTCTGTGCTGTAGATTGTGTTCCGTCAGAACACAATGAGAGCTTGAGCAGATGGAGCTACAATGTCTACCATTCCCTGATAGGCCAGTCGCTCCATGTGGACCAATGAGAGCGCAAAGTGCTCACAATTGAGTGTAAATACTGACACACACTCTCACTCGCTTTCTCTGAGGCACACACACAGTTGATATTCTAAGGGAGTGTGGGGATAAGCTAGTGGCTGTCCAAAAGGTCTTCCCCCACGCGGTTCATGAATAAACGAGGGGTGCGTGGTCAACAATAGAGCCACACAAAAGAGGCCTTAGCAGGCAGCTGCAGCACGAGGCCTTAGTCATTAGGGAGCAGGCTGGCAGTGGAAAACACCTGGCTCGCTTAGGGACTACAGCAGCTCTCGTTTCTTTGTTTATTTGACTGGGGGGATGGGGGTCTGGTTCGGATACAAACAATGGGCTGAATTATGTTAAAAGCATTGCGTGTGTCTTTTTTAAAAAAAGGGCTTGGTGAAAAGGAGGATGAGGGTGCTAGTGTGTGAGAGAGGGGGCAAAGGGTTAGATGAGTAGTTGTGTGTCAGAGGGGGGCCAGATCCAGAAAACAACACACAATAAGTTTGTAGGGGGAAAAAAAAATGTCTTCATTGTTGTGCCACACTTCCACAGAATAGCTTTTTAGAGAGGGCAGATAAAATAAGAAGTCAAGTCTTAAGATCTAGGTTGTTGTCATTTTAGGCTATAAAAGTCTTGGGGGGAAAGGAGGCAAAGAAAGCATGCGATTCCATAAAGTCAGCAACAATGCCAAGTATCTTTACCTTTATCATTGCATATAAAACAAACCAATTCTATAATAATTATTATTTGCTGACTGTACACAATACAAAAAAGACAAAACATTTATTTGAACTTAAATGATTATCTTAATTAAAAATGTATCCGTTATTTCCGACACTAAATCAAGCCTCTTCTTTAAAACATGACATCCTTCTTCTGACTTTGTGCTGCCTGCCCCACTGTGTTTATTTGAACAGTTACCTTCGGGGTATTACTACACGGACTGGATTAAGAACTACCTGAAATCTGAAGGCAAAATTTGGAGGTGGGGGTGTTTAATTCAAAAGAAAAACAAAACTTGTACCAAAATGTTGATATAGAATATCAAATGAATTCAATACTTATGTATGGGAAATACCATATACTGCACACAAAAGAAACAACAACAACAAAAACAATAGCTCTACAGCAGCTGTGTTGAATTTGATTTTATTGTGGTGAATAAGCAATAACTCAGCTGCTGTATAACTTTAGGTCAGCTGCTGTAGAGCTATTGTGCTAGACATCACAAGTACACCGCTTACGGTATTGATTGTCTTGTAAAAAAAAAGGTCAGTAAGAAATCTGCTTACTTCGGCTGATAGGTCACTAACAGATTTCAGAATCTTTTCAGAACAATCATGTAATAATTGGTTTAAAAAGGAAGCTTGCACATTGAAGTTTAACCATGCAACAAGCGTTTAATCATGCAGGTTACAGATGTGTCAATTAAACGAATCAGCCAATTCTGATGTCAAAATATTTAACTGAATATGTCAAAAGTGTATTTAGCTATCAGTCATACAATTAACACAACTGAAGAAAAGGATTAATACATTGTGTCCAGACTGACATTAACACCAGAGCCACTGGACATGCTAATGACTTATGTTGACTCTCTAATTGATCTTTAGCTGCCAACTCCCCCTCTTCCCTCCTCCCTCAGGATCAGCCAACTGACAACCATCTGCTTTGTGGACAAAAGTAAACAGGTGTCTGCATGAGACCAACTGCAGGAGGCTATGGACTATATTCTACATTTCTAAGGCTAGTCTTTGATGTAGTTTTACTCTTGAATGTGAATAAAAACGTGCACTTCATTTTTGTTTAATAAAGTTTTCTGAAAAGACATCTGTAAGAGATATGTTTATGTGAGGGCCACGTCAAGATTTTACCAAAAAAAAAAAAAAAAAGAGCAGGGCACACACATTTCATTCATTCTAGAATACTAATCTTAGTGTATTTACTAGTTGCCATATTAACACAAATGTTAATTTATTCATTTTTAGTTTTGATTTAAAACAGAACAAACAATATTGATATTTTTCTGTGTTATTTATATAATTGCTGATTAGGTTAACATGTGTCTTAAGTCTTCATTTAGTCTGTGTATACAGTTTAGCCCTCAGTTTTACTGTTATTTGTTCATTCTTTGTCTTTGGTGCAGATTGGTTTATTAATATATACCACTTGTGAATCAGTCCTCTATTACTAGGATTCTCCTCCACATATTTGCCTGTAAACAACCTGCGGCGGTCTAAGTTTAAGGCGTTTTATCTGTTTGCCCATATTACAGGTGCATCTCAATAAATTAGAATGGTGTGGAAAAGTTCATTAATTTCAGTAATTCAACTCAAATTGTGAAACTTGCCTCTTAAATAAATTAAATGGACACAGACTGAAGTACCCAGTTCTTTTAATTGTGATGATTTAATCTCACATTTAACAAAAACCCACAAATTCACATCTTAACAAATTGGTGACATGTCAATCAGATAATCAACTCAAAACACCTCCAAAGGTTTCCTGAGCCTTCAAAATGGTTTCTCAGTTTGGTTGTCTAGGCTACACAATCATGCTGATCTGACAATTGTCCAGAAGACAACCACTGACACCCTTCATAAGGAAGGTAAGCCACAAACATTCATTGCCAAAGAAACTGGCTGTTCACAGAGTGCGGTATCCAAACATGTTAACAGAAAATTGAGTGGAAGGAAAAAGTGTGGAAGAAAAAGATGCACAATTTGGGTGAAATTCACAAGGAATGGACTGAGGCTGGGGTCAAGGCATCAAGAGCCACCACACACAGACGTGTCAAGGAATCTGCCTGCAGTTGTCGTATTCCTCTTGTTAAGCCACTCCTGAACCACAGACAACTGGGCTAAGGAGAGGAACTGGGCTGTTGCCCAGTGGTCCAAAGTCTTTTTTTCTAACGAGAGCAAGTTTTGCATTTCATTTGGAAACCAAGGTCCTAGAGTCTGGAGGAAGGGTGAAGAGGCTCATAGCCCAAGTTGCATGAAGTCCAATGTTAAATTTCCAGTCTGTTATATGGAATGCAATGTCATCTGCTGGTGTTGGTACATTGTGTTTTTTGAAAACAAATGTCACTGCACCCGTTTACCAAGAAATTTTGGAGCACTCCATGCTTGGTTCTGCTGACCAGCTTTTTAAAGATGCTGATTTCATTCTTCAGTAGGACCAACCCACACTGCCAAAAAGTGCAGACGAGCTGAAGGCCACTGTCATAGAAACCTGGGCTTCCATACCACCTCAGCAGTGTCACAAACTGATCACATTCTTGCCATGCCAAACTGAGGCAGTAATTAAAGCAAAAGGAGACCCTACAAAGTATTGAGTACATGTAAAGTAAATGAACATACTTTCCAGACGGCCAACAATTCACTAAAATGTTTTTTTTCTTATGACGTATTTTAATTTGTTGAGATAGTAAATTTGTTTTTTTGTTTTTTTTAATGGGATTTAATCATCACAATTAAAATAACCAAAGACTTAAACTACTCAATCTGTGTGCATTGAATGTATTTAATACACAAGTTCCACAATTTGAGTTGAATTACTGAAATAAATGCCATACATAAATATGGTCAGCAAATATGGTTTAATGCCAACAAAGGTGCATGTAAAAATGTAGAATAAATTGTAATTTAAGAGGTGCAATACCTTTGTTTAACAAATAAACCAATATGGTACAGAATGACAAGATGAAATGTGATCAGATGACTGGGGATTCACCAGCTGAGAGCAGTTATACTGTAGCTTTGATAAAGCTCTAAATCTTGTTCGTCCTCTTGTATCAACTTTATTGACTCTAAATTTAGTGGACAACTTATAAAATAGCACAATCAGGGAGTGGTTAATCGAGTAACAAAATACAAGTTGCACATTTAAGTGTCTATAAATGTTTCCATCAATAAAAAACATCCATTCAACAAATCAATGGGAATATACTTTGGAATTTATTTAACAAGTGCAATACCTATAAAATAACAAGGACACTCATGAAATGTTTAGTTAATATTATTAAAGAAAACCAAAAAAATTAAACTGCATCCCTATATTAACTGGCACTAGTACAATGATATCGTGTGACCCAGGTCTTTGGGGAATTGACAGTTTTCTAGAAAAAAGAAAATGACAGATTTCCTTACAGATAGCCAGTCCATGGAAATACACGTACATACACTAGAGTATTAATTTTCAGCCCTTCAATTTCTTGATATAACAGACTGAGCAAACAAAGCCCTGAATAATAATAAATGTTCAAAGATTTAACAAAAACAAAAAAAAAAGCGCAAAACAACATTAGAGATACAGCAGATCACCGATAGTAGAACTGTGTACATAACAAAAGACATTCAGTAACACTCTTCCTCCCTTTCAGAATGTCTTCATGTTAACATACTTAAGATTCTCGCAGAGTTTTCCCCAAAACAGTGCAGGTGTTTAGGACAGCACAAGACTCAATAGAACAATAGAACAGAACTTAATATAGGATTAATATTTGTCATGCTGGGTCCACAGAGTTCTGAATGACAGTCTGTTGGTGGTTTCATTAGAGGAAAGCATCCTCATCACCAATTAAGTAGGTTGCTCCGTCCGAGAGTCATGAAATAAACTTGGCTCACCCCTCCAGAGCGCACAGAGGCAAAGAATACCTAAAGAAACAAAGTAATGGCAGATGTTAAAATGACGCACTCATGTGATCTAGAAAGAACCTGTAGATGATCTATTTTGATACAGGTTCAAAATAGGTACATTTTTACTTAAAGGTGAAGAGTTTGCATCTATGGGAGAAACCAGGCTCAGTCAGGGGGCCAGTTCTCTGGCCAGATGAAACCAGTTTTAGTGTCAGTATGTCACAAATAGAATGAGGCATCGGTTTACTGTTGGGGATTTGTAGTGCTGCACCACATCCAGTATATACAGCATCACTGATTATAATGAGTGTATTAATATATGTATGTATTAATAATAGTATTATGCCTCTGGTGTAGATACATTGTTGGTAACACCATGTACTGTGTTTGTGGTTTGTTCATTTGTGAATTAACAGTTTTATGATCTAAATAAAACAAATTTACAGCTAATGATATACAGTATATTGTAAATAGCGAAATTTACTGCAACCTTTACTATTATTGAACTTGTATAGAAAACTTCAGATTTTATACACTTACACTGGTTGAAATGAACACTCATGTATGCCATAATCTTTTGTGTGTGTGTGTGTCTATGTGCGTGTGTGTGTGGATGTCTAACCTTGTCATTTCTTTCACAGAGAAACTTCAACTGTTGTGCCCTCTTGTGCATGAACACACCATCTAGATGACCAGTCTCCACAGAACGGATCTCAATAGCTTTCTCCCCCCAACCCATAATCTGGTTCGATCTGATGTAAGCTACAAAAAGAAGCAGAGTTCATAATCTCAATTAAAGATTAACTATCTGATATATTCTTGACATAAACCAAAATCTGAAAAAGGAAATATACATACTCACACACACACATAAGATGTTTGTTTAATTATCTTTAAGGACATTGCATAGACTTTAATTTGATCAAACATCTGAAGTGGAACAAATCTTACCCACAGAGGTGGGCATCTCACCCCACTGCAGCACCACGTCTTTGGTGATCCTTCCATAAGTATTTACATACACACCTTCATCCTCATAGCACACCAACAGCTCAACGCCTTCAGTGTTTGGGAGGATGATGATGGCATGGGTCTGGATACTTGTTTGAATCTGGAAAAAAAAGCAAAACATTTAAATTAGAGTGGATTATAAATATATATTATTTGATTATTATATTATATATTATATTATTGGATTCTAAAATGATTATAGAAAGCATGACTGGTCCAGTAAGGACACAATGTTAAAAGCTGAAAAAAAAAAATTCAGTAGTCAAAGTCCTAAAAGAGCTTACATGCGTGGGAAGGTAGATGTCATAAACTGCCCCTGAATCCACATCTACAGCATGAAAACCAGAGCAGGAGCCATAGATGACCTTTAATCTTTGACCTTCTTCCACAGTGAGATCAACTAAGAGAGGCTTGTGGACCAGGTCTCCAAATGACTACAAAACAAGATTGCAATGTCAGTTTAGAGACACAACTAACACTTTTCAAACAACATTTTTCATTACTACAACCTGCAATTCAATGTCAAGGTGCCTTTATTTCTATAGCGCTATATACAATACACATTATTTGTTGAAAGCAGCTTGACAGAAATATTGGGTTATAGAAGTCTTCACTTATGAAATGACAGATGTGGTGCCATGTTGTCAGTTATAAAAACAAATTAAATTCAAATTCAAAGCAGCACTTAAAGTAAAATAATGTTGTTATTCATCTAAATTCAGTTCAACGTTGATTCAGTCAGTTCAGTAGTCAATGTAGCAAAATTCACAGAATGTATGAACAAATCTGACTCTAGTGTCACTTGTAGTGGGCCTATTATGCAAAACTCACTTTTAAAATGTGTATAAGTTATGTGGCGAATCTCATCAGTAAAGTCGATTCTTTGATAAGCAAATGGATTGAAAACAGGTGATTGACATTTATTACTAATTAAAGAACTGGCCTTACTAACGAGATGCCCATGACTACTGCATGCAATATATTGGGCAGCCCTACTCTCTGCTATACTTCGCATGGAGACAGAGTGAGAAGTAGCGATCTGCCATTACTGTTTTCTTGCTGTAGATGCTGGTCAGCGCCAAAGAGACATTAGAAGTGTTGGACATTAGAAATGTGTACAACATAGGAGCCTCCAGTTAATACATTTGAAATTATTCTGTTTTTTCTTTTTTATATTCCTTGCTTAATTGTTGTGATTATATTTTTCTGATTATTTTAATTGTTTTTATACTTCTAGAACTTTGAATCACTATTGAGTATGAAATGTACAACAATCTTTGCCTTAGGCTTTCTGAAAGAGCTTCTTGGCACTCTGCTCCTAAATAGGAATGTGGAAAACAAAAAAATTGCATGTGTAATCAATGTGAAATTGACTGCTGACATTTTCAGTGTGTGAGATTGTTTGTCATTTCCGGTGTCCTGACATTTTATCCTACCTTTCAGATTGTTCTACCAGGTACGTAATCATGTCATTTTTACCATGCTGAACAACAATAATTACTGTACTGTATTAGCATTACTGTCTGGGGTAGGTTTAGAAATGTATTGTTGTTACAGGGTCATACGATGCTACTTTAAAGATCATTATTTTGTTTATTTGGTGTAAAAGAATATGTTGACATACTTTAATGTTTTTGAAATTATTATTTGAAAAATAATTTTATGGGTTGTGCTGTTCTGTTGTAAAAAAAATTGTAATGATTCCTAACTGCATCTACTTTCAGAAGGCCAAATGACTGCATGAACATTTGGGTGGCATCACACAAATAAAACCGTAGCAGTTTTCCTTCTAGCCACATCCCTGAAAAGTCAGTTTAGTATTACGGAACATTGGCTTAATTATTTGGGCTCTGAAAAATACTCAAAGAAACCCTAACTTCATTAGGTGAACCTCAAGAGAAACCAGGCTAAGTGGGTGACCAGGACTCTTCTGGTCTAAATCAATTTTGTGAACTACAGTCTGATCTGTGGGCAGAAATTATATTTAAAAAATTGCATCCAGCTCCATCAGTCTAAAGTTAAGTATGCATAAAATCCAAATTAGGTGGATAAATGTTGTGACTTGAATATGACAGGTATTGCACTCACCTTAAAGGCCATAAACTTGTGGTACGGCTTTGGTGCCCAAGCATACACTTCCACTAAATGTTTCAAGGCAATAACCAAGAACTTGATTCTTTCATATTTAACTAGAATGTGAAAGAAAAATACATTTTATGATTGTATCTTACAGATTCCAGTTTGTACTAACCATGTCTGATAGCTGGAAACTCACTTACCGACTTTGTAGTGCACACATCCCTCCAAATCCCCGACTGTAGTCCAACCCTGTTTCTTTTCCACCTCAGGGTCATTATGGAGAATCTTGTTCCTCAGCCATGAGAGATAATAAACTCGCAGTTTGTTCTTCTTTCCTGTACAAGGGTTACGATTATAAAGAACATTTTATATATTTCCTAAAGGAATGAACCAGCATTTAAACATGCTCTGACAAGTAGGATATGTCATATTTTCTAACCTGATATTGTCACAAGAATATTAAGGCCTTCAAGAACATCCATTTGTTGAAAACGCCGTCTGCTAATAAGTGGATAAACTTTCCCCTGCCCACTGCGATCAAGCAGCATGAGGCCACTTTCAGTTCCTACCAACAGATTTACTCCTACACAGGAAAATAAGGTAAAGAGAGAATAATGAAAAATACATAGCAAGCAGTTTATTTTCTTTATCAACACGTCCTTTGTCCAGTGGGCTTTTACTGTGTAATACATACCCCAAAGTGCAGCACAGAGAATCTCAGAATTGAACCTCTTTTTGTATTTGCGGATTTCAGGTGTGTCACTCTGTGGGCGAGTGTTTACTGGGTTTACATTCACCACAGAGCCCTTGCGGGATGGGTCCTGTAGACGCCCATCATTACTAAAGCCTGTTAAGAAAACAAAAGCAAATAAGAAAAAAAAAAGAATAAGGATACAAAAGGAAAACAATGCATTATGTTTTTCAGGTACAGTAGGTCTATTGAATAGAGAAATAGAGAAATTGAACAATTTGTAGTGGTCTTCAGAGGGCACTGGATACTGGATTTCTGTCACATGACACTTGATTTAATAGCAAACTTTGCCTCTCCTTTATCATATCCGCTCCATGTGAGACTGAGGAGTATTGATGTCAGATTTTATATATTTGCATACTGCAGTATATTCAACATAGCAGACTGTCTATCAACAGATACTTTACATTGTCACCACAACATATACAGGTCCTTTTAAAAAAATTTGCATATTGTGATAAAGTTCATTATTTTCTGTAATGTACTGATAAACATTA
>JAUMHQ010000044.1:3486578-3505090 GCA_032361165.1 Enteromius paludinosus | reverse complement strand
TGCAGCTCTGCTGGTTAATAAAACCACGTTAACTGAAGTTACTGCTTCATCATTGTTATACTGATGAACATACAACAAATAAGATGTTCTTATTTAGTTATTATGACACATTGTGTCAATATTTTGAGTATTGTATAATGTGTTGCATCAAAAACATTGCCAAAACTTAAATGTCATGGTTAAACAACTTTGTTTACATTTAACATTATAGGAACAAAAAAAAGAATAAAAAATCCTTTACAAACATTCTTTAAACATTAAAATATGCTTAATCAAACGTTCCCTGGTAGCTGAACTGTTTGAGAGGAATGAGTGTAGTGTAAGTTAACTCTTAAACAGACGCTAATTTTAGTAGCCTACATAATGTGATAAATAAAATTAATTAAAATACTGCATGTTGCATTTATTACTACATTTTTTACACATGGCTTAGTTACACACTGAATGTATGCTATTAAATGGCACCTTACATAAAGTAAAAACAGAAAAAAAGACAGTTTTCTCACAGTTGGAGCGACATACTTTTGCTAAATGGTTTAATTTACCATATTTTGCACACCTTTCCTTTTGCAGGACAATGAGATCGATCAACATGACGCTTGTTTCCACAATAGCCGCATTCTTTGGGTTGCACTGAATGGGTGCTTCTGAAACAGTCGCCATATTTCTTTCTGTACTTGGCGTTTCGTAACTTTGGGTCTGAGATTTTTGATGTGTGGCTGGAGATCGTGTGCACTGCATATTCACGCGAGGTACATGCTGCTTGCAAGGTTTTTAATTGTGCTTGAGCAAACTTGTGCGATCTAGCGACGTCTAACCCTTTATCAAGTTTCAAACGTTTCTCTCTCACTTTCGGCGAATGTATCCCGAACACAATACGATCTTGTATTATCTCATCACTATTTGCATAGTTACAGTCTTTGACAAGTAGACGTAAATCTGTCACAAACTGCTCGAAGGGCTCGTGCTCTCCCTGCACCTTTTCATGGAATTTATAGCATGCAAATATCCCATTCGCTTTGGCACATAACTCTTAAACAGACGCTAATTTTTGTAGCCTACATAATGTGATAAATAAAATTAATTAAAATACTGCATGTTGCATTTATTGCTAAATTTTTTACACATGGCTTAGTCCTTGTTACACACTGAATGTATGCTATTAAATGGCACCTTACATAAAGTTAAAAAAAATACATAAAACTCATTCATGGATAAATGTGTGACATTTGTAGCAAGTAGCAAGGGAATGTCAGTTTTCGAATATCTTTCAGGTGCCATAGAATAAAAACCATCGCATTAAAATATATTTTTATGTGAAATGATCTCCTATTTTCTACAAACCTACCCCTTTTAGGCTACACGACTGTTTTGTCATTATATAAGTGAGCTATATAACACACCAATGAGGCCTCAATCCTGACGTCACGTGCTTCTTACGTGAACGAGAGCGAGGCAGACGGTATCACACATTCCCGTGTTAGTACGAATCGAGTGGTAATGTCGCAGCTTTCTCCGTTTTATTTAAACAACTGATTAATATTTACCTTTTTTACTGGCTGTATAAGACATGGACATCCTGTAGAATGATCAGAATGTAAGAGACTCGGATAAGGACCGTTTTAAACGGTATTCTAAGCCAAAGAGTTCGGGAGGATTACGCAAAGTGCCGCTGCCGGAGACATTGAGTCTTACGTAAAACTAATGGGTCAACCAAACGTTGGTCGTGAATATGCTTCTTTCGCAGAAATCAAGAAACCCATCATCAGCACTGATGTGGATGTGTGAATATCATCTTTCAACTTTTTCTTTCGTCGGTTGCTCACTTGTTTGGAGACTCCTGGTTTCAAAACAAACCACAGCGAACTGATTCTGGTTTGTTTCGAAGACATATACGTTTGAATCTTTTTGTAACCTTACGTTACATGAAACATTGCTGACGTTATTGGTGTTACGTAGTTTCGTTTTGTCCGAGGATTTTTTATATTTATATAACGTTAGTTTTTTTTTATTTTTTTGCTTCACCGGGAAGTGATCCGTCATTTAACTTAACGTTAGGTGTTTTGGTGGGCCTAGCAGTGTGTGAATGGGTAATACATTGTGTTTATAAAGATTTAGCCTTTAGTCTCATGGTTATAGATTTTTCTTCAGTATTCCGATCATGTTGCATTAAAGATGGTGTTTTTGTGAAGTAACTAAAGTAGAACTATTTGGTTATTTGTAGCCTGAATTCCACCAAAGCTTTAAATCCGAGCCCTATACGTTGTACTTTTGTCCGCTTTTCTAAAAATAATTCGCATTTTATGCGGTGTAGCAGACAATGGATACTGGGATTCAAAATCACACCGAACATTATGTGCACGACCTCTCAAACCCGACTGCACCGGGATTGTGCGCGGAAATGCTCGGGGTTGCGGACGAGGCTTGCCGGGCCGGAGACTTCGATCTGGCCGCGGAGATCTATACCTCTCAGCTCGCCGAGCTCGAGCACACCGACCGTGGCCTCTGCCTGCGGAAAGCTGACGCTCTAGCCCGCGGGGGACGCATAGCCGATGCGCTGGACTCGTATTGCATCGCTGCAAACCTCCAGGAGCTGAGACCTGATGAACTGCAGATTTTAGTTGAAGTAATAGCACATACGATCCGCGTTAAAGAGCAGAGTGACAGTAAGACAAAAAGCGTCGGTTCTACCTCAGAAAGCAGCTATTTTGGGAGTGATGAGTTAGACGATGAACAGAATTTAGACTTGTTTTCATGCCGTCTTTGCAAGTGCTTATTGACGGAACCGACGTCCTTGGTGTGTGGACACACTTTCTGTAAACGCTGTCTGGAAGATGACCTTACGAAAGAGTGCAGAAGCTGCTGTCTAAAACCCAACAAATCACCTAGCCAACTTAGTGTGGAAGGACTCAGAGTAAATGTTATTGTCTGTGGCTTGATTGAAAAATGGTTCAATTCGGAAAGCAAAGCAAGGCGACACTGGTTGGAAGGGGAAGGTCTTTGGAAGAAGCAGGACGTATCCAACGCAATGCTGAAGTTCAACACGGCGATTGAACTAGGTAAGAGACTGATACTTTTACGGCCTTTCACCCAATTTATCGCAATGGGTATTCTATAAAGAACTGACCTACTTTACGACACTGACGGAACAGCCACAGGGGGCGACATTGTGCGTCTTATTCTCAATGATGACACTGTTTTGTAACAACGTGACAATTATTTACATAATCCAGTTAAATTTGTTTTGGATTGGGGTTAATTTGGCCGTCATGTAGTTGGAATATGTGTGCAAAGTTTAGTTCATCACCGCAATTAGCAAGCAACAGAAGATGACTTGTTGTCATGTTGCATTTTATTAACCTAACCCTAGCCTTCTGAACATGTAGTACTTTTTGTCTGCAGAGTTAGGCACAATGTTGATTAAAACGTTGATAATGCATAACATTTGTATGGACTTTGTAAATTAAGTTTAATTTTGTTTAGGTGGATGTCAGTCTCTTAATTTAGGTCATATCTAGGATTTTCAAAAATAGGTCAATGCAGTGGGGATTTTTAAATGGGGAAAAACGTATGCTCTCTTCAATTTCAGAGGCTAATATATTCCATAATATAGTAGTCTTTGTAATAATAATATTATTATTATTATTATTATTATTATTATTATCATTATTATTAAGTCTTTATAATAATTGTATAACATTGTCCGAGACACACAAATGAGACTGTCTTAGTTGAGGGGTGCCCGTTCTTGGAAAGTTACCTTCCTGCATAATTAATGTCCAACTCTGATCACATACAATTGAAATGGCTAATACAAATTATTTTATTTTATTTATTTATAAAAAAAATATATATATATTATTTTTAGAGCTGTAAGATTCTGGATAAAATGAGAATCAAGATTTTTTTTGCTTAGAATAAAGATCACGATTCTCTCACGATTATGGATAACTTTTTTTTTTTTTTTAATCCCTGAAAAAGTTTTCAAACAGCAGTAAAATAGCAGTTAAATAAGACAAGAAATTAAATGTAAAATAATGCAATAATGTAAAGAAAAAAAATAACCATTAAACACACACACATATACATATATTTATATATATATATATATACATATACTCTATATTTTTTTTTATGTGACTATTGTTTGTTTAGTAATTATAGATGTGAATTGATGTGATATATATGAAAACACAGCTAGTGCATTAGAATAGTGAGTCCTTTCTATTTTTCAATTTCAACCCCCAAGCTGATTAATTTTACAGACTGATAAAGAAAATATTAATGAAATATAGCCTATTCAATCTACCCTACTGCATTACAAATTGTGGTTCAGGCTTTCCCTGTACAACTTTGACCAACTATTGCTTTATTTTGGCTGAGCTTTCAAATGTTGTTACGGGGAAGGATGAAGCTGATTAGTAGGTTCTTGTCACATGACCCGCGGACCGCTTGCGGCTATCTGAAAAGCGCCTGCAAATATGAGCGCGACGCTTTCATTGCGTTCAAAATGTGCATCTATATTTGAAATAATGGACTTGAGCGCACAAAAGACACCACATGTGAACGGTCCCTAAAAGCACAGTCGGCACGAGTTGCTCTCCGCTCTCATCCGTGATTAAGTATACTTCCAAAGCTGAGCGGACGCGGATGTGTGCGAGACTGAACGTAACCGGCATATACCAAGCACACCTGGGGCCTCATGTACAAAGACTTGCGTAGAATTATTAGTAAAACATTGTGTACGGACAAACCTGGAAATGTGCGTACCCACAAAAAAATTCAGATGTATGAAACACTGCGTACGCGGAATCCCACGCATATTCTCTTTGTACATCCGAATTAACGTATAAATCTCCTCCCCCGTATAAATATGATAATGACTCGACTTCGGAAAAAAACCCGAAAAATCAATGGCGCAAGCAAGAAGATATATTTAATTATAAAAATATAATTGGCTGAATCGTATAAATGCTTGATTAAGATCGTGTCGGGGGTCGAATCGAGATCGCGATCTTTTAACGATTAATTGTGCAGGTCTTTTATATATATATATATATATATATATATATATGTATGTGTATGTAACACACACAAATATAATTTTATTTTAAAAAATTTTTCATACCATTATCATATGCAGCAATCACAACTTAATTTTCCCCATTACATTTCAAGTCTATTTATTGAAGCTTGGAATATTTTTTTCCATTGAACAACATACAATTATTTACGTAATCTTGACATAATAGTCATTACAATTAAAGTCTAAGTGTAGGTTAAACCTAAAAGCCAAAGACAGAAAAAAAACATCAATATTTTTAGACAATCCATATTATTACATATCTTTTATTAAATGGTAATGTTTGCTGATAATGATGCAATAAAATAGTCCTACATGCCATGACATTCCCTACACTTTCTTGTCTTAAGTAATACATTTGTTCTTAAGGTAAAATCTACATATAATTACAAAAAGATTCGTGAGTACAGTACCAAAATATTTGCACTTGATGAGGATGTGTTAACCTAAATTTGCCTGTCTAAACCTTGTTTTCTAAGCTGTATGTGTAAGGGGTGGTTGAATGTGGACCGGTCATTCACAGAGATGTCATAAAAAAAAGCAGAAATCTGCGATTGTGTCTCATAGTGAGCATCACTGCTGTATTTGTGAATTACAGTGTTGGCAGAAATATATTCTGGTCTCTCACAAGGTTGTATGTAGGCGTTTTGTGGGCTGCATGTTTTCTTATCTCACAATATGCTGCTTAGGCAGTTAGACAGTAAACACATATGTTGCTTGCTTGTCCAGTGCTGGCACACAGTCTGTCAGTCTATGACTTCAGAAACACAGTTGAGTCATATTAAATCCTGTTAATTCCGAGAAAAATTCTCTCAATAATTTTCTCACTGCTCAACGTCCTTCTTAATACCCAATTTGAACTGATGGTACTCGGTCTCTATAGTCTTCGGGTTAACTGATGGGACTCGGTCTGTTTTTTGATATTAAAAATCCACAGCAGAATAATATAGTACAAATACACATTTGTAACTGAAATCAATAAAGGGATTAAATTTCTGTAAATGGCTTATATCCTTCTTATTTTATACTCCAGTATCTTTGAAGGTAATTGTTAATAACTTGTGTTGTTTAAGTTATGTTTGTGTTTACAATTGTGGAACGACTGTGGTAGCAGGTGTGGTGCTAAATTCCTAACAAACAACTTGCTCACACTATCTTTGATCACAGGCAACTGATTTTGTCCAGGAATCATAAAATTAATTAAAACGCATAAATAATGAATGGATTACCTTCCGCATTCGTCATTATTGCTCTTTTAAATTCCACTCCGTGTGTGCGTGCGCGCACCCATGTTGTCTAGTAACAAACGTGCTGGCAAGCTGGCACATCGTATGCTTGCGCCTCGTCTATTAATTGTATATACAAGTTATAATTATCTCTTACTTTCAGCGTGAGAAATACAAGGTGTGGCGTGAAAGCATGTGAACTGGCTGAAATGCGTGTGTCTCACGGTGAATGCGTGAGACTTGAGAGCCCTGCTTAAAACGCTAGTTGGTGCTCCAGTATAATCGGTCCGCCAAAACTCATCCAGTGAGAAACGTTCAGCGGTTGCGATCTTAAAATGCGTTTAAAAAATTTAACGCGTTATGTTTGTGTAATTAATCTAAATTAACGCGTTAAAGTCCTGGCCCTAATATATATATATTATATTATATTATATTATATTAGGGGTGGCATGGTTCACAAAACCCACGGTTTGGTTTGTATCATGGTTTTAGGGTCACGGTTTTCGGTTCTGTTACGGTAGGGGTGGGTGATATGGGGAAAAATATCATTCCGATTTTTTTTTTTCTTGGGAAATATATCAGATTTACATGATTTTTAATGCAAAAATCATAATATAAACAAACAGTGCTTTTATTTTTCAGGTAGAGTAGGTGTATTCAGCAGTACTAAATTTAAACATGCAAGTTGAAACACTATATACTTCTACACTACATACATTATTTACTCACCCTCAGCTCGTTTTTATCTGAATTAGTTTCTTTTTTCTGTTGAACACTGTATTAAATTCAGTGAGGACCAGATACTGTTTGGTTACTCAAAATATCTTTTGTGTTTAGCACAAAGAATCTAATACAGGTTTGTGTCAACATGTAAGTGAGTAAATAATGACACAATTAAAATTTTGCACCGTTCGGTTCAGTGCATGCATGCGTCGCACGATTCGACAGTTCATGACATGCGCAATGTAACCTCGTTCCCTGTACAGTATGTGACGTTAGTGTGTCTCCCTTTAGCTGTGTTCACACCAGACGCGGATTGCGCGAATCGCCCTGCAGGATGTCTAATCACGTCTTTGCATTGACTTAACATGTAAATCACTCGTGCTTGACGCTACATTCGCGTCTGGTGTGAACGCAGCATTTCGCGCGAAAGAATCGAGGTGTCTACGGTGAGTGAGTACTCTCCCACTTGCCATTTCTACACGTACAGTATTGTGACCTGCAGCAATGGAAAGCTGCCCGGTGGTGTGTGGGAACATTTTGGATTTCATGTTACCTTTGATGGCAGCGGAAATTAAACAATAGATAGAACTGCGACTGTATGCAAGTATTGTGCAACACGCATCCACTATGCTAATGGCAACATTTCGAATATGTCATTTCATCTGAAAAGATACAATTTTGGAAGAGTTACACTGAAGTTGGCAGTTTGATAAAAGCAAGGTATTCTGTAATATTGCAATGTTTGTGTGCTTAAAAGGCACATAAATTCATGTAGATGGCAATACACGTTCTCCTTTTTTTGCCAAATAAATGAAAAGCATGTTGAAATCATCATGTCTTTCCTCTTGCTGTATCAAAATGTCACCTAGCTTTCCTCAGAGATGTTCCCAATAATGTGCTTTAAGTCAAATCAAATTCAGCATTATTACATAATATAACTTTTTTTAATATTGTATCCTAGATTGTGGATAAGTAAGCTATACATCATATGCTGAAGTGCATTTCTGGAGTGTTAAAGATTATAAGAAAAAATAACAAAAACCGTACCTGACCGTGATACAAACCGAACCGTGGGTTTTGTGAACCGTGCTACCCCTACATTTAAACCATATTTTTATTTTAAACGTAACCTTCCTTTGATCATAATCCTCTGTTATTAAGACAGAAATGTCAACAACCATGGAAAACTGAAATAATTAAAAGTAAACATAATGCCACTGCCTCCGTTATATCTTTGTACCATTTAGATTCTTTGTCATAAGGCACTGAGAGAACCTCTCCATGGTGGTCTGCTGCTTGTGCGGTGTTGCGGTTACAGATGTTGTTGGTTGAATACGGCTGTGCTCCAAAGGGTGAGCGCGATTTAAGGTGGTAAATCAAGTTTGTGGTATTACCAGTCTTGGCTGGTTCGATGGTCTTGCATAATTTGCAGACGACATTGGTCTGACTACGGTAGGGCTGAAACAATTCCTCAAATAACTCTATTCCAAAAAATTATCGAGGCAAAATCCTCTGCCTCAAAGCCTCTATTAATTAAAGCATGTCACGTTTTTTCGCAATGATTTTTGCATTACTTTGACAATGCACTTCACCCTTTCGTCACCCACGAAGCGGAAGGAGACAGCGGTGTTTTGATTTGAGGGCGCAAGCGTGGAATAGTGCGGGCTGCGTAACAATGGCGATGAACAAAGATACCAAATGAACAGGAGAAAACTACAAAAATGTCGGACTGTCACCCAAGACCAAGTAAATGGATGGGATAAACCACAACGGTGGTCAGTGCAATATTGCACGACAGATGTGGATGGAACACCAACGGAGCGTCAAACTGGCCGAAAAAATTCATTTTAAATGTAAGCTGGCGACGAGAGGCTGTGCGGCGTGTAATGGCGAGAGCATCGAGGAGAGATGAAATCAAGGTTAACTTTATGGTAATGAGCTATGGCACGTTTCGGCGGTAACCAGTCAGAATGCAGTCTACTGCTTCGCAGGGCGGTGAGAGCGTGTGAACGCACTACACTATACCGGGATATTTATCAGCTTATACCATGGCTTCTTATCAAAGGAAAGAGTTTACTGTTAATAAAGTTGTGCATGGCTTTTACGATTAAACACATAATACGAAAGTAACCAATTAGTCGTTCATTTTAAGAGACTGGTCTTATTTTCTTTTGCATATTAATATTGCTTAATTAATTAATTGCTTAATATTTAAGCAAAAACATTTTATCCGATTATTTGATGAATTTTTCTGTAGAATACTCGATTGCTAATATATTCGATAGCTGCAGCCCTAGACTATGGTCAGACTAACAATATCCAAAAAACTGCCATACATCCTTGCTCGCTGTGGCTCTCATTTTCTGCTTATGAAGAGGAATCCAGCAGACCACCATGAGACAATGATATGGCGCAACCAAACGTGATACTGTTACATGATTAGCTGTTAGCGTATCACTCCCTACGTTACCAGAGAGCGAGTGACTTTGTTAATGCAACCAAACTAGATTTGCAACCTCTCTTTTCTTCCAACGAAGAATAAAAAATATAGAACGTTTTATCGAACACATTTTTTACTGCTATCGATCATGCGATACATATCGTTATCGTTTTGTGGCCCAGTCCTAGGTTAATGTAGTGATTACTTCCATTTTTTGGCATTTCTGCATGGTGTCAGATGTTGGCGTGTCTCTAATAAGATAAGTCACAAGCATGAACCCTGCACGATCTAATGTGTAGCATCTTATTAACTGACTGTCATGCATTGTGTACAACGCATTTCTTTTCCCTCTTCATGTTTCGTCCATTTTCTCCACTGCTAAAAAAAAATTATGTAAGTGTCCTAAAAGTCCTCGTTCATACTCCTAACAATTTCAGACCTTAAGACCTCTTTAAAGGGTTCTGATGCTTTCTTTACTAAGATCTTTTCTTTTAAATTTAAGAGGAAACACCCACATTTCCAAGAATTTTATTAGAATTCCTTTACTAGAAGCTCCTCTTAGCGCTAAGATTTTTCATGAATATGGGCCTTGGAGTTTTATCACCTCTCTTGTGTAGATGTATTCATTTTATTTATGTGGACTGTACTGGTTTAGCTGTGACAGCTCTGAGTTCCAAACTGCAACAACCAAAAAAAATGCCTTGCCTTTTGAAGGATCTTTAATCTCTTTTATATGTAATGAAGTCTATCAAAATGTTTTAGCCACAGCTAAACCTTATAGCCTCCTTAAAACTACCTAGTTTAATTCCTGTTGTATCCATTTTCCTCTCCACAGAACCCTGTGTATATCAGCTCCTGGCTCGGCGGGCAGAGCTGCTTATGGAAATGAAGAATTTTGGCCAAGCCATCAAGGATGGGGACACCATGTGCCGACTCCGTCCCCAGTCGTCAAAGGTAGGAATCTGTGAGGAGACACGCATACACAACCCATGGCTTTAACCCCCTGGGCCAAAACAAATATTCGCTCTTAAAGTAATCTGTAAATAACAACACTGTATACTTTTTTTTTCCCGTCTTAAAGGAGTAGTTTGCCCAAAAGAGAAAATTGTCATCATTCACTCTCCCTCAAGTAGTTGCAAAACTGTATGAATTTCATTGCCTTCCATATTTTTTTTCCTACTATGGAAGTAATAGTTGGGTGAACTATTCCTTGAACTCATTTTCTCTAATGCGTCATGACCACACGCTGAATGCTCTTTTCAAATGATAAATATCAGCATGAGACATACGTGCATTTAAATGCCCACATCATCTCTGCATAAGCCTACAAAGTTCATCCTGGCTACTTTTGTTTCACGCAAGGATTAATAACCCAGAATTTAGCTCCGAAAGAGTCACATAGCTGGATCCGGTGAACAGTATTTTTCTGATAAGTAGCCTAAGATTACTTGCATCTGTTATTGTGTTGTGACATAACTTGTACACATTTTACTACTTTTTTGAAATCATTAATTTAATTGACTAAATGTCTCACAAATTATGCCATGATGTTTACTTATAACATATAAAACCACAAGATATGGAAATATTGTAAGTGTTAACAAAATAAACAAAGGTATTACTGTTCTTAAGTCCCAGTGTTCAGGTAAGTATGTTCAATCATGTATCCTTGAACTTCACTGTGTATTTTTAGTATACCGTTTTGTAAATAAAATAAAGATAATCAAAAGCCCACAGTATTTTACTCTCCTTGCACTCTTTCTTGCCTGCCTGCTCAGTCAGGTAAGACTGGTGTGAATCACTAAAAATCTCCTCGCATTCAATCAGAAATCATGTTTTACAAGTGTAAAATCAATGTTGTTTTCAGTATGTAAACATATAATATATAAAATTAATATATTATCAAGGAGTGAACAGAATCATTTTCACATAAAAAATGTAGTCTACCACAAAGTCTTGTGAACAAATATTGTGTATGTGTTTGATGGCTTTATTTCAGTGAGGAAAAAAAAAAAGTTCTTTACTAACCAACATTGTTTTCTGAAAAACACAAACATGTACTTGCATGCTGCTTACATATTACTGTAGCCCAGTTTGTGGTAAATACAGCGTTATCATACTGTATTACGCGGCTTAATGGAATACTTGATTCTGATTGGTCACATTCCAAGGTTTTTTTATTGCCAGATAACAACTGGTAAAACTAACAACGGCTGTCCTAGTCCTTACTAGAACCAGGAAGTATGAGCATATTAGCCCGGTTCTGTCAACACTGCAGTGGCTGCCTATCAAACATTGTATAGATTTGTATAAAATCTTTTTTATTACCTATAAAGCCCTGAATGGCTTAGCTCCTCAGTACTTGAGCAAGCTTGAACAATTTACCTAATACTGTTTGGGAGGCAGGCACACAGGCACAAACCTATTCTGTTCCTCAGTCCGTATCGAGATCAGATGGTGTATCAGCACAAAGAGATGATCTTCATTGGAGACCAGAACACTTGAATGAGCCCTGTGGACAGATCACCAGAACCAAATGCACACACACACACACACACACACACATACTACAAGTCCTTTGCACAATCTGACATGCACTTAAAATTGTACAAAAAATTCCAGCTCAGCCTGGTATCACCCAAGTTTTTTTTTTTTTTTTTTTTCATCCTCTCACAGATGGGGTTTTGGTTCCTTGCCGCTGTCACCTCTGGCTTGCTTAGTTGGGGGCGCCTAATTTCTAATGATCATAGTCGTTTTTGGTTACAGAGACCGTCTCTGCATTTAAGAAATAAATAGTTTAATCTCGTCATTATACTTTATTATCACTCAATTCTCTTATTTGACCATTTTCAGTGCTTTGTTACAAACTGTATTAAAATCACTATAAAAATAAAAGTGATTTATTGATTGTGCTAAAATGCTGGTAAAGCAAAATGTTTACAGACATTATAAAAAACATATTTATATAGCCTATATAAGAGTATATATCTAAAAAGGTTTGCAGTTTTAGAGCATTTCCATTCCCAAAAAAGTGGGAACCAATGAGAAACGAGCCTGCCCCAACATTGCTTGTTTTCCATGTCTCCTTAATCAAACACACCTGAATCAAATCATCAGCTCATTAGTAGAGAATCCAAGACCTGAAATGGGTATTTTAGACAAAGGAGAAATGCAAAAGGTGCAGTGTTGGGGGACCTCCAGGAACGTGGTTTGGAACCACTGGCCTAGGCTTTGTAGTTTACTCACATGGGCATCATCCATCAGATTGGCATCGAAGCATGAGGCAGTGGTTGCACTGAATTCAACAGAGCAGAGCAGTGTACCAACGGCGATCAACATTGTTTGTCGTGGACAACTAGTGATGAATGATGCTTTGTAGTATAATAAATGAGACACTTGTTCTTTGCTTTGTTATATTTTAAATAATAAGGTTTATCATTGAAAAATATTAAAGTGCTCATAAAAAAAAAAGAACTCAAGTACATCAAGGGAGCGAGGGGTTCTAGCAGACCAATCACAGCACTTGCGGTCTTGCGTAGAATGCAGGAGGTGCACATCCGGTACGGTGTCCTGTGACGTTTTTGTACACTTTTGGCCCACCAAATGGGAAATAAATATTCCATGAAGTTATTTATAAAACAGTTTAAAATAAATACAGTGAAACTCGAAGCAAGGATTTACAGATCACTCATGCATGGCCTGTCATCACGATCATTCGTTTGTGTTTTTGACCTACATTGTAGATGTACATTGTGAAAACAGTCCGCTCTTTAGGTTTGTACCTTAGCATGTCTCTAGTTTTAACGTTCTGCTTGAGCACATGAAAATTGTAAATTTGGAGTGTATGACAACCAGAAAGTGAATGTTTTTCTTCATTTGGATTGAGATTGAATGCTTAGGGTTAATGTTTTGTTCGGATTCAGGAAACTGAATAAATTACACGGTCTATCCTCTTAGGATACCTGGAATCACTGTCTCGAGTACCCCCAGACACATGTAGGTTGTGTGTGGGGTTTTTTTTGGAAGTATTGATCCCATAAAAAGTTATGTAAGCTTCAGGTCTTTCGATGTTTCTCTTTGGCGCTGTAACCCACATAAATCTGAGTTCCACACTCTGTGCAACTGATACTTGACTGCCATTGACTCATCTGTGTTTGAGGGGAGGGGCTTACCGATAGGTCGCTTGCAGCTTGCAGCTATATTTTTGTTCTTGCTCGTTGATAGCCGAGGAGTCTTTTCGGCTCATTTAAGGTTAATCTTGCTGCTGCATTTTGGATTACTAATTTTAAAGGTTTGACAGAATTGGTTGTAAGCCCTGCCAGAAAGGTTATCAAAAAATGCTTTATTTTGGGACCAGTTGATCTGTGTATCTTGAACTTTTTTTTGTTCTTTTTTTTATACTCGTATAATATATTCATTGCTGTGTACTTGTATTCTGCATCATGGCTGATTAGGAGATAGCCATCTCCCCACTCTAGCCCAAAAACCGGTCTTTTTAGACAACTTTTAGGACCAAAAATCTAATTCTAAAGGAATAAAACCTAAACATGGCAAAGTACCAGACTACTCACTGCACTTTGTTTATCATAGGGTGGTGGTGGCTCTGTATTGCTGTTTGCTGCTATATTTTAAATATTGCCATTGTGTAAAAACAATGTTTGTTTTCACCTGTCTAGTCTTAATTTTAATTTAACAAATAGCTTGGGTTTAGTTACATGTAACTTTTTAATACATTTTTTTTTTTCTTTTCTTATTTTTCTCTTTCCAGGCTCACTACATAAAGGCTACAGCATTTAGGAGCGCTGGCCGCAATGAAGAGGCTCTACAAGAATATTTCTATTGTTTGGCTCTGAAATCTGACTGGATCGCTGTAAAACTAGAGGCTCAAAAGGTAAACCAAATGTCAGCCATTGTGTGGTAGATCTGTTTGCCCAACGGTTTGGCTTATAATTTTCATGTTGATTTTAAAGTGTAAACTCTTAGTTTCTTTAAAAATGGAAACTTCATAAATGATGTTTGTATAACTTTTTCTGTGTATCTACAGATCCTGAGTCATATGTTCTCTTCGGTCTTTGCAAATGATGACCTGGCCACGTCCATGCAGCCCCTTCCAGCTGGACCCTCCTCTCGTATCAAACCTTCATCCCTCCTCAGCTCTCTTCACTCCTCTCTTCCTAGAGATGCAGCCAAAGCAGGCAGCTCCCAGGTTAATGTGCTCAGATGCAAGATTCAGAGCATAGATCATGACACCATCAAATCTAAAACAGTTTTCCTTGTGTGTATTAGGAATCAACACTCAGTTGCAGCAAATACAAAGATGGGAACTCATCTACTTTACAGAGGTCTGAAAATGCCAACTCTGTTGGCCTCTGTTCACTTTTTGTTCAACCAGTCCTAAAAAGGAAATGGACAGAAGATGCTAAGTCCTTTGAGCCACCCTGTAAACAGCTTAAAGAAGGTATGTTGTTTAAAACCATAATGTATTTATTTAGGAAAAAATAAAACCCATATTGTAAAGAAATAATGAATATATGACTAAGATATGTGGCTTGTTGTACAAACACTCTCTGTCTCGGTCTCTCTCTTTCTCTGTCTACTTGCTTTGTTCCCAGATAAGGCATCTTCATGTGAAAAACTCCCTACCTTTTCTGGGGGGAGGCAAGTTCAATCGCAGCTTTTGGATAGTACAGACTTTGAATGTTCTCTCTGCATGAGGTGATAAATTCTCTCTAAAGATAACACAAAAAAAATTGTTCACACCAGACTGACAACCTCCCTGATATTTCTACATATTTTAAATTCAACGGGTACCAGTGGGTTGAAGGTCAAAATTGTGTTTTTAAAGGGCTTTTACCTAGTGACAAAATGTAATTTTGTAAAAGTGAAATATATATTTTTTTTAACTACAAATTCTCATCTTACACTAGCTTTGAGGTGTGCCAAACTGTGATTTGGACCTTCAAGCCCTTGGTCCCCATTAAAGAAGAAATTTTATATACAAGCATTTATTTTTTCAGTCAAAAATAGGTTTAAGTAAATTGTCAGGAAACTTTGATTCTGGAGTGAACTAATCCTTTACCTTTGTATTTATCTAAATCCTCTTTATTAATGTATTATTCCAGACTTTTTTATGAGCCTGTCACGACACCCTGTGGACACACGTTCTGCCTCAAGTGTTTGGAGCGCTGTTTGGACCACAACCCTAACTGCCCCCTGTGTAAAGAGAACCTCTCCGAGGTAAATGTCAATGCACTTTCAAAATTGTCTACACACAGATTAGGGCTGTGCCAATAGACGATATTATCGTATATCGACGATACCATATGTCTTTGTCGATAGTCAAGGTGAAATTGGGCTCATTCTCCTCAGTCTCCTACTAATGAATAAAACTATTATGTCTTTGAATGCGCTGACTTGCGTATCCATTTTACTTAACTACTCCAAAAATATAAACTTAGGCTATCTGAAAATACTTTTATCTTTTAACGTGTTCATTTATGTCCAATATTTAGTGTTAAACCGTTGGTCTTTAAATTAAATCTGCTTTTGATTTTCACCTTGATTGATTTCTAGACTGATAACTTCTGTGAAGATGCGAGAAACTTGTAGCACGTGCGGCCTAATAAGGATGCATGACTGCTGTATCCGAATATATGAACTAGCTGTTTTAAATATTTTTATATTTAACATGTCCGTTTTTCAATATGTTTGAAAGTATAGTATTTCTGTTATTTGGGCTTCCAGGCTCCCTCTTTCTCTCTCTCTCATGCACGTGCAATTTAAAGTCACCAAATAGTTATGAAATAGCCTGTGACAAGTACAGAGAGTCTCTCTCTTGCCCAGACCCACCCATACATGAAAATATTGAGTATCTGCGATCTCACAGGCTGACGATATAAAAAATGACCTTATCGCACAACCCTAACACAGATGTAAGGATTGATGATGTAATCAATCAATTTAGGATTTAATTTGTTGGACAATGGGTTAGTAAAATATCTCCTGAGTTTAATATTTTTTTTTTTTTTTACTTTTTAAACACAAAGATCCATATGTGATGTTAACGCTTGACACTAACAAATCTGACTTAACTGCACAACAACACTGAACAATGAAGATATGACACTATGACAACTCTTACATCTTACCATATCTTTCTTTTCTGCAGTATCTGGCGACTAGAGCATACAACAAAACATTTCTAATAGAAAAATTATTGCAGCGCTTCTTTTGTGATGAGTTAGCAGAAAGGCGAAAAGTACATGAAGAAGAGATGAAAGAATTGTCTAAGTAAGTTGGTAATAGAAATAATGGTTTCCTAACTCTTTCCTGGTTATTCTGTCAATGTGACATTTGTTATTGTGTCTTGGTCATGTACATATAATTTTTTTTTTCCTTGTTTCAGCTTAAACCAGGAAGTGCCTATCTTTGTTTGCACTATGGCATTTCCTACTATTCCCTGCCCACTGCACGTGTTTGAGCCTCGATACAGGCTTATGATTCGCAGATCTATGGAAACAGGAACCAAACAGTTTGGCATGTGCATTGCTGATGAACTAAAAGGGTAGGAGGCCTTGAATCAATTTAAAGTGTGGGTCTGCATCGATTTTCTTAATAAGGGAAAATGTTCTGTTTTGCATTTCAAAAGTTTAATACATTATTAACTGTTATATATTTTTTTATACCAAGTTCAATATTACAGTTGAAGTTTTGGATTTTTATTATTTTTTTAAATATTAGAGAAAATAGGAGTTTAATGCATTTTCTTTTTTTTTTCTTTTTTTAAATCTGTTGCTTTAATACATTTAAATCTTTGAAGATAAAAGAATATGACATTGCTCAACTATTTTTTTTTTTTTGTGTACGGTCACAATAAAAATAGTTGTACTTTTTTTAATGGGTCACAGCCAAGTCTCAATTCAAATTAAATTGTAATTTAACATCATTTTGTCAGTTAATAATGGCTTAACGACCGTCGGTTAAGAAAAATAAACCAAAATTAGCATTCCTATTTCTAATGCAGTCTAATAAGTTCAGCAGGGAATAATAATTACAGCCTAAAACAACTGAACCTGCTTATGAATAGCTTATGCAGGCTCAATGTCCTGCTCTGTCCTGCCATGATGACATGAGGTTTAAAAATTATAACAAGACTTTGAAACTGAAAGGGACACAATAGCTTATTGCGCCCTCTGGTGGACTCCTGATACTCTGGTGGACTCCTTTTATTTGACTGTTAAAACTATTTGTGAAAATTCTTTGTCTTAATAAACTGGGTAAAATAAAATAATGCTTAACCTTTAAATTGTGATAATTTTTTGCTATATCACCCAGCCTTACTGACACACAATGGATAATTAAGATTTTTCAAATATTTGCATAAAATAGTCTACAAGGATAAAATAAGTATAATAAGCAAATGATTACCACCTGCAAGCTTTAAAAAAACTCAACATTTTCTGTTAACGGTTTTGAAAGCATTAAGCAGTATAGTAGTCTTTCAGATAGCTGATTATAGTTTTAGGGGTGCTAAGACAACAAAAGGTCTAGAACCACCTCTGATTTCCACAATGTTTTTTTTTTTTTTTTTTTTTTTTGGCAATACATTTTTACCTTGGCTTAACCAAACCACTCCATTTCATAAATCCATTCACGCTTTATCATCCTCCGTGTCTTGGCATTGTGATGACTGAGTTTGTTGGTGTTCACATTAATTCTCTAGGAGGACTATGTAAAGGCTTAAGGTGCGTTCACACCAGACGCGAATGAAGCGTCAAGCGCGAGTGATTTACATGTTAAGTCAATGCAAAGACGCAAATAGACATCCTGCGGCACGAATCCCGTGAATTAAGCGGCGCGATTCGCGCGTAAATCATCATCTCTGTATGATACATCTTCGTACTTTCATAAAAACAGTAATAAAAAGGAAATACATAATAGATTCATTTAACCAGAGTTTACCCAAAACGAATTTTACCTCCTGTTTAACCACTACAGAGACATCAAGAGGCAGCGGCAAGTGTCAGAATTACTAGCCGCG
>JAUMHQ010000044.1:3464947-3475160 GCA_032361165.1 Enteromius paludinosus | reverse complement strand
CTTCAGTTAGGGGGAAAAAGGAGTTTTCCCCATGCGTCTTAGCAGACGCAGTACGAGTGAAATGTCGAAAGGGAACACTTTTTTTTCACTGAAAGTTTTATGTTAGCTGCATGTGCTGAATGCTTGTCAGAGAAGATGAGGAAAAACCTTGCCTTCCATGTTTACAGACACAACATCAGGACGTGCAGCCATTTAGAGATCATTTCTGGTTGATGTCACAGATTTTTCTGGTATTTTGAAACTGATGTGTGAATTGTACTTAACTGGTAAAAAGACAGAACATCTTTGACTATGTGTTCAGTTTAATTTTGTATTCTGCCAATTTTTTATTATTTTTCATTTACTGGTATTTCTGTGTGAAAGGGGCTTCTGTCATTAATGTTAATTAAACAACAAAATCACTTGCTGCTCTTTGACTGATTTAATTTGTACTCTGAAGCAGTGGTGGATGAAGTACCTGAAAGCCACATTTGGCACTTGCCACACAGTGGTAGTTAGATGTACTTAAACAGTTTAATGTAGCTCAGAGGAAACATTGATGCATTGATACAGTTTCTGCACGAAGGTGCATTCTGGGAAGTTCAGTATAAATGGAGCATATATTAAATGTGTTTGTAGCGCTCAATAAATGTTTATGTTTATATATATATATATATATATATATATATATTATTATTTTATTTTTTTTAAATAAATAAATAGATTTTGAAACAACTGATGTGCCAGGGAAACAACTTTTAGGCCTATTTAACAGTTAACTTTCTGCAAATGATGAATATTGGCATGAATTCTTTTTAATTTGTGATATTTTTGCGTTGATAAGGGACAACACAAACTAAGAAAATATTTTCTATTAACTGTTTATGTAATAAAATATACTTAAATAATCAATTCATCACAATATCCACCATGAAAAGCTGTTATAGCTCTGCATAATCTGGGCATCCAAGCTGTCAGGTTATTCGTAGTTGACTTGATATATTATTCCAAGCCTGAAGCACTACCCAAAGATGATTCACATTGGTTTGATACATCTTACGGACATCACGGTCCAGTTCGTCCCATAGTAGCTCAACTTTGACAGGTATATAGTGCCATTATTATGTAATCAAAAGAGCATTATTATTGATGGTCTTCAATGATAATGTAAAGTTACTTTAATGTACAGTATTTGCTCCAAAAAATAAGTATTTATGCTGATATCATCCAAAACCAAAGTTTGTCATGGATGTTTCCAAATTTTTGGAGGGCAGTGTAAACCTAAAGGTATTAGTAAACTTATGAAGGGTAGGTAAAATATGTTCTATACTAAAAATGTCTGTTGAGGAACCATCAAAATAAAGTGTTAGCATACACACACGGACACACTTCTGATACTCTCTCTATATATATATAGATATATATATATACTCAGTGAGGTCAATAAGTATTTGATCACCCTGTGATTTTGCAAGTTCTCTTACTTAGAAATCATGGACGGGTGTGCATTTTTCAGCATAGGTGCATTTCCACTGCGAAAAATCTGGAACTCACACTGTACTGTTTTTTTTTTGTTTTTTTTTTTAAAATTTTTTTGGGAATTACTGTGTCAAATAAGTATTTGATTACTTGCTTATCAGCCAGATTTCTGACTCTCAAAGACCTGTTATTTTGCTTTTAAATAGTCCAGCTACATCTGCTCATGATTCTATATTAGTAGCACCTGTCTGAGGTTGTTAGCTGTCAAAACACACCTGAGTACCTCAAAATCAGCCAAAGTCTTAAGTAGCAACATGGGCGAAACCAAAGAGCTGTCAAAAGACACAAGAGAAAAAATTATAGACCTTCACAAAGCTGGAAAGGGCTACGGGGCAATTGCCAAGGAGCTTGATGAAAAAAGAAAAACTGTTGGAGCAATTGTCAGAAATTGGAAGAGGCTAATGATTGACAGTCAATGTCCCTCGGACTGGGGCCCCACGGAAGATCTTTCCACATGATGAAATCAATGATGATAAGAGTGGTGAAGAATCAGCCCAGAACTACACGGGAGGAGCTGGTCAATGCCGTGAAGAGAGCTAAAATATTGCATTGCACGGAAGGTTCCCCTGCTTAAGCCCATGTCCAGGCCCATCTGAAGTCTGCCAGGGACCATCTTGATGATCCAGAGGAGTTATGGGAGAAAGTCCTGAGGTCAGATGAGACCAAAGTAGAACTTTGAGGTTAACTCCATACGCCTTGTTTGGAGGAAGAGGAATGATGAGTATCATCCCAATAATACCATACTTAGTGTAGCATGGGGCTGGAAGCATCATGCTCTGGGGTTGTTTTTCTGCACAGGGGATAGGATGACTGCACTGTCAAGTCAAGTCACTTTTATTTATATAGCGCTTTTAACACACAGTTAAAAGCACACAGTTTTAAGCACACGGGAAGTGACTACATAAGAAGCATATCAAGGTTCTGGAGTGACCTAGCCAGTCTCCAGACCTAAATCCAATTGAAAATCTTTGAAGGCAGCTAAAACTGTTGTTCAGCGACAGCCCCAAAACCTCCTGCAGTGTGTGCAAACCTGGTGAAGAACTACAGGCACCATTTGACCTCTGTAATTGTTAACAAAGGCTTCTGTACCAAATATTAAACATTTTTGACTCGAGTGCTAAAATACTTATTTGACACAGTAATTCACAAATAAATTGTACAAGTAAAAAAATTATACAATGTGGTTTCCGGATAGTCCTGTTTTCATTAAAAAGGAAAGAAAGAAAAAAAAATGTTTATCTTAATGTAAAATTATATATGTCTTTATTTAATGTGCATTACAGTTTCCTTTTTTTTTTTTTATCCTGAATGCCCTTTTTCAAGTTTTCTATATCTCCCCAAGTCTGGCTAAAGCTGTATTTAACATTATTTATTTTTGTTGTGTTGATGGGTAATTTTTTGTCTCTTTTCTCCAGCTCTATGTGACATGCATCCAATGCGCGCCCTTTTCCTTATTCCCAGAAATCCTCCTCCACGGCTCAAATCAAAGAAGTGGTAAGAAAATTGCCTGTGTTTCTCATATCTGATACATATCTGTATCCTTTTGGTATCTGGTAAATGTTGGGATTTTAATTCTGATTTTCAAATAAGCTTTGGATTTTTCCAATGTCAGTAGTGTAAGTAAATGTGCAATGTATGGTTACTTCCACTCAGCAATCCCTAGATATCAAGAAAATTCTTCCTGGATGATGTAAAATGCTATGTCCAGTGGACGTTTTGAAAGATTTTGTTGAAACTGCAGATTTTGCATTTTTGTGTCCCTGCACAGGGACAGTGTATTATGGCTGTTGTTTTTCTGCCTATTTACACCACAGCCCTTTTTTAAGGTTTTCTGTAAAAAAAAAAAAACTCTTGCACGGACAGCATATTTTAATTAAAAAACCAAGTGTGCCAATGGCCAAATACCCCTTTACAGACAAAACTTTGCTTTTTTTCTCTAAGCTTCTGTTCCCATTTTTCAAAGGTCCAAGAAGTTCTTCAGCTTTATTGAAACCTGTTTGGTAAAGAATTACAACCATCGACCCTCTACAGAGCAACTGTTGAAACATCCTTTCATTAGAGACCAACCTAACGAGAGACATGTTCGCATCCAGCTCAAAGACCATATCGACCGCACTCGTAAAAAGAGAGGAGAGAGAGGTTAGACACTTCAATACAGAAATTTTTATCAGGATTTGTTTTTTTTAAATAATAACTGTTCCCTTTCAGTCGGTCACTCTGAGTCACGTCGGTGACCGACGAATTGGAATCTCGCTTTGAGATGGCAAATCTACTCTGCGTGTATAGAAACATGCCAATGAAATTGGTATACGCTGATTAATATCCAGCTGCACCTAATCGCAGCGCGAGTATAAGTAGGTCAGCGGATTAAGCGTTCATTAGCTTTTCGATTCGGAGCCACGCTACATGCAACAGTTCCTGGGCATTTCTTCTACTTACCTGACGGAGAGGGCTGTTGTCAAGGCGTTTCAGCAGCGGTGGTTCCATTCGAGTGGCGGGTTACATTAGTATCTGCTTTTGTAAACCGAGCGTCCATCTCCCCTGTGCGCTTCAGCCTTTATCTAAAAGAGCTAAGCCTAAAGAGACAGGCTTACGGGATGTCCTTTTAAGGATGTCCTACCACCCGTGCATTCTTGGGTGCGGCCGTTACCTGGCGCCAGCGGACGGTCACGAACACTCTCTTACACTAAGGCAGCATTCACAGATGAGTCATGTTCCGCTTGCAGCAAGATGACCGTCTCGGAGTTGTGGACCAGGCTCCATTACCTTGAAGGTAGTGGGGTCCCCATCCCGCTTCCGCGATCTGGGGCTCGCACTGGCAGTGTCCGCAGAGCTTCCACTTCCGCGGTGGGAAGGGCTGGCATTACGGTGACAGTCAGGAACACTCCTCGGAGAGCGCCTCCTGTCACCCGCACTCCAACACCGGTGGAGTTACCATTGGGGCAGTCCGGTCCACCGGAAATGGTCCCAGAAGTCACCTTTGGTGCTCCCCCCGACGTCCAGATGTCAGTCGCTGCATCGGAAGGAGAGTTCGGTGGTACAGCCCGGGGCTACACGGGGGTCCCCCAGGTGGAGTGGTCTGTTGCGATGCAATTGTGTCCTCAGGCATCTACCTCCTGGCAGGGTAACCCGTCGCTCCCTTCCCGGGCCTGTAGGCATTCATCGAGTCTCATCGGTGATGCCTACAAGGCCTGCGAAGAGGCTGCCTCCTCCGTGCACACTATGGCAGAGCACCTTCTACAAGAGCTGCCTACACGTTGAAGTGGAACCTGTTCATCGAGTGGTCTTCCTCTCAGCGAGAGGACCCCCGAAGATGCCCGATCAGAGTTGTGCTTCTCTTCTTGCAGCAAGGGTTGGAGCGAAGGCTGTCTCCCTCCACCCTTAAAGTCTATGTGGCTGCCATCGCTGCAAACCACGACCTTGTTGATGGCAGGTCCGTGGTTAAGCACGACCTGGTCACAAGGTTCCTCAGGGGGGCCAGGAGGTTAAATCCTCCACGGCCCCCTACTGTACCCTCTTGGGACCTCTCTCGTGCTAAGAGCGTTGAGAGAGGTCCCCTTTGAGCCTTTTGCCAGCAGTCGAGTTAAAGTTTCTATCAATGAAAACTCTTCTCCTGCTCGCTTTGGCCTCCATCAAGAGGGTAGGGGACCTGCAGGCGTTGTCGGTCGACAATATGTGCCTAGAGTTTGGGCCCAAGGATTCCCAGGTAACACTGAGGCCACGGCCCGGCTACGTGCCCAAGGTTCGTACTACTCCTTACAGAGATCAGGTAGTGAACCTCCAAGCGCTGCCCCCGGAGGAGGCAGACCCAACCCTACTGTTGCTGTGTGCCGTCCGGGCACTCAGATGCTACGTAGACCAGACACAGAGTTTCAGGACCTCAGTTCCCCAGCAGTATTGCTTCCATGAGGGTTCAATCACCTCCAATATTCCATATGCATTGTAAGCTCATGTCATTGTATCTGTCTTAGACCTCCTACGGGAAGGCAAACTTCTGCACGTCTTTTCAGAAGTCCCAGTGTTCCAGTTACCAGTACAGGTTTCCTGTGGTCAGAGTCCCAGCCTAGAGACCAATCACCGGGGGTTTGGGAGACTCCCACACGACGCTGTAAGGGGCACCTTCCATGGTGTTTTCCAAAGGGATCTCTATTTGTCGGTAACAGGCGTGACTCGGAGTGACCGACTGATAGGGAACGTCTCGGTTACGTATTTTAACCCTCGGGGACGTCACGTCCCGTCGCCATGGATCTGTATCACTGCTAGGGGGCCATGTCACCGGCTCGGCTCCTCAGCGAAAAACTAATGAACGCTTAATCCGCTGACCTACTTATACTCATGCTGCGATTAGGTGCAGCTGGATATTAATCAGCGTTTGCCAATTTCATTGGCGTGTTTCTATACACGCAGAGTAGACTTGCCATCTTGAAGCGAGATTCCTCTTCGTCGGTCACAGACGTGACGTCTCCGTTCCCTTCTTCAGGGAACGAGGGTTACAATACATACGTTTATAATGCTGTGAAAGAGTGTGACCTGACACTGATGTTTCATTAATGTTTCAGTTTCTCCTATCAAGCAGTTTGTCTTATGCTATTGTCAGTTTCATGAACAATTTAGATAAACTTCAACAGGTGAAGATGATTAACAAATCTACACTAAACATTATTTGTAGTGTCTGCCATTCAGTAATCACAATAATCGTTGAACTTTATTTTTGATTTGCTTTACTCTAGTCATTTATTTTTACATTCTAGGGTTAATTAAAGCCCAGATGTTCATTTGCTGTTTATTTTAGAAGCATTCATTTCTCAGTCATGTAGCAGGTTTTATTTGGTACTGTATCCAAATTCCTTTTCCTGTGACAATGCATAGAACCCCACACTTGCAATGAACAGATGAGGAACACCGTAAAACATGCATCTGTGGATGAGACCAAGTAAACTTTGCTTATTAGCATTAATTGTAAAACAAAGACAGTATCAATACTACTGCATATAATTAAAAAACAAATACATGTAAACTAGCAGTGTAATTCACATTGTAAAGCTAAATTAAAATACTTTGCATGATCTTTCTCCTTTCAGATGAGACAGAATATGAGTACAGTGGAAGTGAAGAAGAGGATGAAGAGGCACAAGAACAGGAAGGAGAACCCAGGTATCACAAAACTTACCAATAACTTGTAGCTGGATGTATTCTTGGTTGGTTTGTCTCAAGTCTTACTGATGTGTCCTCTCAGTTCTATAGTGAACGTGCCTGGTGAATCTACTCTGCGACGCGACTTCATTCGTCTGCAGCAAGAGAATAAGGAGCGATCAGAAGCACTGAGGAGACAGCAGCTACTTCAGGAACAACAACTCAGAGAACAGGAGGAATATAAGAGGCAATTGTTGGCGGAGAGACAGAAACGCATTGAACAGCAGAAGGAGCAAAGAAGACGACTTGAGGAGGTTGGGCTTTAATATAAATATTGTGTTTATTGATGCTATGTTTGTTCTGCATGAACGTGTGTGTGATTTTGGAGAAAATGGAATTGTTGGCAGTTTGCTGTGGCAACAAACAACAGTACCTTTATGCCTTTATGAATTGTGTGATATGTTAACTTTTTTTTTCTAAGTAAAAAAGCTGTTTCTAATACTTTAGGGAAGTAAATAGTTCTAGTTCTTTGTGGGCCTGTGCTGCCTATTAATTCAGCAGATAGGGATGTCCCGATCGCAATCTGTAATGCTCGTTTTGTCAGTAAACACGGTCCTGTAATCAGCGATAAATGCAATCAGGTGCGTGATTTGACATTGAGCCATATATACTACACACTGCCGTTGTTCACTGACGAGCTGTGCAAAACCATGTTCATTATCAGCATGGATTTGCGCAGCTCGTCAGTGAACAATGGCAGTGTGTTTCAGCGCTGCGTCTATGGAAAAACAATCAATGGCTGCAAAAGGAATCCCTCTCTATGTGGTGAACAGGAGGAGAGTGCTTCTGACAGACGCCTCCAAAACAGGATGGGGTGAACTGCACAAGGGCTCTCCAGCCTCAAAACTGCCTAAAGTTTGGCCCAAAACTGGCACAGACTTCATCTCTATGCATTCCCCCCGACACGTCTGATACCCCAGTTCATCAGCCGTGTCAGGGAGGAGAGACACAAGCTCCTGCTGGTAGCCCCCCTTTGGAGGAACCAGCCATGGATAGCAGACCTGTGTTCAATGCTGATAGCAGCCCTGAGGCCAATTCCCCTGAGATGCGATCTGCTATTTCAGGCCCAGGGCATGATTTGGCACCCACAGCTCGAGATGTGGGCGCTCCGTGTGTGGCCGCTCAACGGGAGCCTGTCTGCCTCCCAGAGCGTGTACTAAATACTATTTCAAAAGCGAGAGCCCCGTCTACAAGACGCGTTTATGCTATGAAATGGTCTGTGATTTCTAGACGGTGCGCAGAGCGCAATGAAAACCCCCCTACATGTGACATATCACTGATATTGTCATTCTTATAGCCCCTGCTAGATATGGGTCATACCCCTTCTACACTTAAGGCTTACGTGGCGGCTATAGCAGCCCACCACGACCATATAGCAAGACAGACTGTGGGCAAGGATGCTTTACTCATCCAGTTTCTAAGAGGAGCGAGGCGGCTGAAGCCCCAAGACCTTGTGAGTTGTGAGCACAGGCCCACAAAGAACTCAGTATTAGAAACAGCTTTTTTACCCAGCTGCGTGATTGAATAGGCTTTAGTTAGGGCAAAAAAGTACTTTTCCCATAGCGTCTTAGCAGACGCAGTACTCGTTCCATGTCTCAGGGAACCTGGGTTATGGAAGTAACCTATTCGTTTTCTCACTTTCCAAACCACTGCCAGAATATTTTTTAGCAATGGTACGAACACGTTAAGTTCGAACAAAATTAAAAAGATTGAACTGTCATATATATATATATATATATATATATATATAATTAATTTTTCCATTAAAAGCCAAGTTATCTAACCTTCGTATCCCACTGAGATCATAGAGGGGCTCTGCCATAAACTGGGCCCTGGTATGTTCTAACCACTACACACATTACATGTATAGGACATTTTTAGTGGGATTTGATTCATAGATCAAGTAGGAAATTTCAAGTATAATAGTCAACATTTTAATTGGATCAAAAAGTTAAGACCAAAGATCAAGTCTCTTAACTTTAACAGCAACAACGAAGGGAGCGTGAGATGAGACGGCAGCAAGAGCGGGAGCAAAGACGCAAAGAGCAGGAGGACAAAAGACTGAAGGAGGAAATGGAACTTAGGCATAAAGAGGAAGAAGAGCGCAGGAGAGTTGAAGAGGAAAAGAGAAGGATTGACCTTGAACAGGTAACTTAAGTATCCTTAAGTATCTCACATTTATAATGACGTGGAAGCTAAACAATGCCTCTTTTTGACTTTGTTTAACAGGAGATCATCCACCGCCAGCTTGAGGAGGAGCAAAGACATCTTGAAATCCTTCAGCAACAGCTGCTGCAGGAGCAGGCAAAACTACTGGTATTTAAAACCTTTGTTTCAGTCCTTAGGGATATAAACTGTATTTTATGTTTTTGTTCTTCAAATGATAGTGATAGTTTGTGTAAAATGTACAAAAAAACATTTAGCTGTACATTAAGGTGTCACACACCGGACATGCAGTGTTATTAATGTAACTAAATTTTTCAGTAGCTACTTTTTAAATAGTATATCTTCTCAAATAGCTAACTAGTAGGGTGGGTTGCACCAACAAAGATTAAGATTAAATCAAGGTTTATTTAATAATTCTGTTGCAACAAAACTTTAAACCTTGTTTAAAAATAAGCAGATTTACATGTAAACCATAATTTTGATCCTGGATTTATTTTTTATTTAAGATTTGATCCTGTTGTTCCAAAACTTTAAGCTCAGATTTTAATCTCAATTAAGGATTAACTTTAAATTTACAGATGAGGAGGTTTAAATAAAATAAAGTGCAACTATGGTATCAGTAAGTGGCTAACTGAACAAAAAGACATTTTTTCATTGAAAAAATTTTTCCCAACCTGAATTCACCAAACTCCTAATGTGATGATTGTTATTTATAATGTAAAAAAAAATAAAAAAAAACAAAACAAATTTATGAAAGTAGTTTAAATGTGGCTAGCTACTTCTTGATAGTAACTTGTAGTTAATCAAACAATCAATCACTTTTTATTTAAATAGCGCTTTTAACAATACAGATTGTAGCAAAGCACTGAACATTATCAAATTGTTTATTTTAAACACGGACGAGTTTGACTATGTAAAATTGCTTTTCATGCAAATTGCACCAGATTTACAAACATTATTCTAATACACTGATATGATACAATTATGATACAATGTATCTAATGCAACGGATGTATACTTTCACTCTTCACAACAATTGATGAAATTCATAACACCTATAAAAGTTTTCTTTGAGCTATACCATAAACCTGATAGGCAGTCAATTACTTTGATATTTCTTTGTAAATTTTGTGCTATTGTAAAGTTTTATTCAAGGTCCAATTTGCACCAGACATTAGGGCTGCACGATTTTGAGAAAAAATTTTTGCATTTGATGCTTCGATAAGTGCATAAAACCTAAAATTATCAATAAAATATGTTGTTACTTTTACGACAGGGAGTTAAATAAACTACATACATAGTGATTGAGGTATTGAAGACATAATGGAAATTAACT
>JAUMHQ010000044.1:3395920-3407011 GCA_032361165.1 Enteromius paludinosus | reverse complement strand
AGGGTTTGTGTAGGACTCGTCTCTTGCCATTGGAATCTCCTCTTAGCAGCCTAAACATTACTGGATCCTGCAGCTTATCTGGCAACCTCTAGTCAACGGGGAGGGGGAGGTGGAGACACCGCTCAGCAGTATTTTGAAAGTGATTGCAGTACCAGTTTTGGCCATTTCTTACATACGGCTTCTTTAATAATAACATACAGAGAGACACAAAAAAGATTTAACAGAATGAAGCAAAAAGCCTAAGTACTAATAATGCATGGCAGAGAGTCTAGCCTTTCATTTATCAAATTAACCCTTTCTACTTCATTTCCTTCTCTCCTACAACCCTATTTCAGGCCACAACTAAGGTTTGCCCTCAGTCTCCTGCTCCATCCCCCAATACCCCCTCAGCTCTCTCTCCCTCTCTTTCGACCTCTAATGTGGCAGCCAAAACAATTTGCCCAAAGCTTGAGGCAGCTTCTACTGAGAATCCTTTTTTTTTCTTTTTCACTCTGCAGAGGATGCAAGAGGTATGGCTCTTAAAGTGTATTGTCCGGAGAATGTTAATCATCTTTATGATTTGATGGCCCTTTTGGTTCCTGCCTAGTGTGCACATTTGCTAAATGAGTTGCAATACTCAATTGCAAAGGGAAAAAGAGCCACATTAAATGATGAGGTGCTTTGTTTTGTTTTTATCTTTTTTTTCTCTAATGTCTAGTGGGCAGCTGAAGATTAGATCACTTTCTCCAAGGCCACCATCATTACAACAGAGTATTCAACAAAGAAGAATGACAAGGTTTAGTCACAGTCTGAAGTGCTGAATTCTTTAAGCCTGACATCATATGTCTCAACACCACAAGAAGAGAGAAGAGGAATGGGAAGATATAATTAACCTTCACTCTCCCTTACCGCAGTTGGCATATGTGGGACCATCGACAGAAAATTAGCACACCATGGGAATCTGGAGTCTGGCAGACACTCAGGGTCATTTGAAAATGTGCGGGCAAAATTTAACAAAAAAAAAAAAAAAAAAAAAAAAAAAAAATGAGTGAATGAATGAATGACAGAGGAGGGAAAAGGTTTCCAATTTGCTTTAGGAAATAATGTTTTTAATTAACAAATATAATAAGGAACAAACAAATAAATGTACTTAATGCAATTAGGAATAATGTTCTGCACTGATATTTCCTTATTATTATTATTATTATTATTATTAATAATAATGCATCCTCTAGCCAATGTTTATTCACTTTAAAGGGAAAATTAATGCTTGCTTGAGATACCCGAAAAGGATGCAATTTATCAAATTAACTTCCTTCTTTGGGATGTCAAGACCTCATTTAAAAGTCGGTGTGGAGAAGTCTGTTAACACTGAATTTAGATGCAACATTAGCATTTGCTATTTAGATTTTAGAGCCATCTATGGCAGATTTTCTTTCTTTCATTCTTCCATTCTTTCTTTCTTTCGGTTTTTGATGGAATCCATTCAGAACTTGTAACAATACTATTTTGAATATCATGATAAGTTAAATTACTTTGTTACTAAAAAGTAATCACATGAAAGTAATGTGTTACTAAGTAGTAGCCTACTGATTACACTGCAATAAAGATACCCTAAAATAAAGTGTTACCTAAACCCTTTCTCTAACCTTTTAAAGAAATATCCCCAAAAACTGTGCCATCCACTACTGCCAACAGAGATGCCTTGCATAAAAATAAAAATAAAATATTTTGCCCAACAGTGCTAACAAAACAAATCTCACTACTCTCACATCTCTCTTCTCTCTCCCATGGTCACCAATGATGTTTACTCTGTAACCACTGATAATCAAACAGTGTTGGAAACAGGTACCATTCTTCAAAAAACTCAGAAGCAGGGAAGATATCAGGGGTGGTAACATCTTAGGTTTTCATTTGTAATTATTAGTAAAGTGGAATAAATGCATGCAGCGCCCACACACACATGTGTAAATTAAAATTCATTTTATGATTTGTTCTAAATTTTTAATACATTTAATAAAGTTTTTAATGTAAATAAAACTGTCACTTGTGACCAGAGAGGCTCTTATCTCTCCTTTTCTCTGGAATGAATGAGACAGACGAAGTATCTTCTCTCTCTTTCTCTCTTCTTCTCTCTCTCTGACATGCATTGCTTTGATGCTACATTTGATTTTGCATGTCTATTAAGCTGTTTTATATTTCTGCACTTGACTCATACTACTTATGACCTTACTTGAGGTAGACTGCATGCACTGACCTACAGTATGTAAGTGTGCACTTTATTTTATTATTCCATACTTCTATTTGAAGTGTCTACATTCGAGTAAGGATAGGTTTGTTGCTTGCCCTTTATTCTGGGATTTGTTGCTTGCCATGTATTCTGGGATTGTTTATGGTAAACGTGTTAACTAGCAGTGAGTGAAATCTGCACCTCCTGATGCGCTAATGAATGCAGTGGTTTGACAAGCTTCAACCTCTGCTAATGTATGCAAGTCTACCTGTGCGTGACAGGTGAGCAAGTAAAGGTTAAGAACACATTAAGTCATTAAAAAGGCATCTGCAGAAACATACAATCAACACATTTTTCTCATATTTTTTTTTTTTGTCCCTTTCAAATATGCAATGATGAATGAACATTGAATACTGTAGGTTCCTCAGACAGGTTATATGCCAATATTAAGAAACATTTAAATAAATTAATAAACAAAGATTGAGGTCATGACAGAACTACTTTTAAATTTGCATACTTTGAAACAATGAAATACTATTATTAAAAAATAGTATAGTACAGTATAGTATAGTATAGTATAGTATAGTATAGTGGTGTAGTGTAGTGTAGTGAATTAAAAAAAACATTAAAAAATTTAAACATAAATTTACAAGTTATCACATTTACAGTACATCGGTTTGATTTTGATAGAGGGGAAAAAAATATTTTTTGTCTCACCTATCTCTGCTCCGTCGGGAGGGGAAAGCAGCATTGCATCCAGCCACAGTACACACATGCATCTCTTTTAGGTGCACATTTTTGTAGTGCAGTTTGACACTGTATGAACTTTTAAAGCTCTTTTTGCAGACGTAGCAAATCTTGGGATCAGGACTAGAACAGAGATCACCATCAGGGGACTGAGAAGAGAATTTTGGTGGGCTTGATCCATAGCTCATAGAGGAGATGAAACTTTCATGTAAGGCTGCCATGCTGGCAGCAGCAGCAGCAGCTGCTGCCATACCCCCATTGTAAAGGCTATATTGACCCATGCAGAACATGTCATAAGTAGGATCATTGATCTCCTCCTTGATTTTGATAACAGGCTGGTGTTGGGAGGGTGGAGAATGGCTTTTTCCCTCCAAATCTTTCCGTAGGTGTCCCTCATCTTCTGCCCCCTGGTGTTCTTTGACTATGTTTCTGTCTAGGGCAGACGGATGTATGTCAGTGTCCATCAGCTCATCACGGTAGAGCATCTTGGATTCAGATGTCTCTGACTCATTTTCAAAATCACGCTCATGATCTTGGTCCTCAGAGGTAAAGCTGTCAATACAGCGTAGGTCGCCATGGCCTCTACTGCCATGACTACCGCTGCATTCTTCTTGGTCAGGATGGAGCATGCCTCTAAGGGCTAGACTGGGACTCATTTCATCGTGTGATGGAGACTGATGTCCACTACCCCCACAGTGATGACTGCTGCTGCTGCTGTTATTGTTGTTGTTGCAGTTGCCATTGAGATTGTTATGGGTGTTAGATGGCTGATGGTGGTGATAATGACAACTATCTTCATCATCATCATCATCTTTGTCATCATAATCATCTGCCACATCTATTATTTCTTTCTCTATTTTTACTGGCATGCTGGATTTGCGAGGCTTCTTTTTAGGCATAGGGTCAACACTCACAGAATCTTGGTTACTAGGAGCTGCAAGTAGGCGATGAGAAAACAATGTTTCTGACACATGCATGTTGTGGGAGCTAGCAGTTAACATTTGTTGCTGGTCTGTCAGAGATGCGCTGTTGGTTGTGGTAGGCAAAATTGGACTGGTGGGCAAAGAGACTGGTGGACTAACCAAGTCAGCAGGAGACAGCAGTGTGCGATAAAAAGGTGGCACAGGTTGCACTGGCTGCACAGACTTTAGGGAAGGAAAAACAAGAGGGCTCTGCAGTGGTGATTGTATCATGGGGTCGAGAGGAGGGGTGGCAAAGCTTAGTGGTGGTCGCCCAGGGCTTGTTAGATTGAAGCCACTTTTGGCACTTGAAATGACAGGTGTTGCTGTCCCAGAACTGGAGCGAATGAGGTCCTTGTCCCGGTTGTTCCTTAGCATAGGCATATGTAGACGAGGATTGGGATTAGCACTATGTCGGTTACGACTTCTCAATGAACTAAAGACCATATTACAGCCTTCAATAGTACATCTGTGCTTAATCTTCAGATGTACAGCATTGTAGTGGATCTTTAGAGTACCCTTATCATAGAAAGTTTTGCCACAGGAGTTGCAGCAGACACGACCCTTACGTGAGGTTGCACCCATACGACGCATGCGATGCATTTTGGAAGAGAAAGAAGAGTGTGTAATGGTTTTTGATTGATCATTCTTTTCAAAGTGGTGATGGATCTGGTGGTTGTTCAGAGTGCTTGATTGTTGTTGTTGCTGCCCCTGTGGTTGATGTGTTGGTGTTTGAGGTTGCTGGGACAGCTGTGAAGATGGTGTTGGAGAGATGGGTGAAGCTCTGTTGGGTTCTATCTTAGGTTCAATGGCGTTAGGTAAGGTCCCCAGTGTTCCGCGACTGGGGCTCTGACCATTACGAAATGGTGAGAGGGACACTTCAGATTCACTGGTCTCCACTGGCTCACTCTGACTGGGCAGATTTGGCTCTCGCATTCTGAGACCTGATTGATCAATGGTCAGTCCATTTGGTGGCAGCCCTAACATGGGGGCTGACACTGGATTGATGTACTGGAAGGGCAGCAAGAAGGCCAGACTATTTGGGATGTTCTCAAAATGGTGAATGCTAGAGGGGCTGTTGTTTTCTAGATGTGAAAGAAGGCCAGGACTGCGTGTGCGATTGTTGCTTTCAATGAAAGTCCTGATTCCAGAGTCAGTCTTTGATGAGGGTACTGTGACTGCCTGACCCTCCTTTTCCTGGATGGCCATTAATTCCACAATAGACTTGGTTTCACCAAAGCGCAGAAACTGTTGAAGAGTAATGATCTCCTCTTCCCGAGACATTATAGTCCATCTGTCCAGAACTTTGCCTGCAGCATCCTAGAGGTGATATAAGAGAAAAGATACAGTCCTCAGTTTTAGTATATGTACAGTATATATATATTATAATCTGTGTGTGTGTGTGTGTGTGTGTGTGTGTGTGTGTGTTTGACCCTGGAGCACAAAACCGGCCATAAGGGTCTTTTTTTTTTAAACTGAGGGTGATCTGAGGCTGCTAAAAAGCTAAATATTACGAAAATCGCCAAAGTAAGATCTTAGCAATGCATATTACTAATAATAATAATCAATCATTTTGACCCATACAATGGCTACTAATATACCTAAGTGACGTAAGGTATAGAGTCACTTGCTGGAAGTGTCATTCATAAACTCTCATGGAAGTAATAGCAGAGTGGCAAACTTTTGGTATCAAAGCTTGTGGCAAATGCCAAAGAACATTTATATACAGTGTATTTAACAGTGTATGTATATATATATATATATATACATGTATGTGATTACAGAGACAGTGTTCAGTGCTTTGCTACAATCTGTATTGTTAAAAGCGCTATTTAATTAAAAGTAATTTATTGATTACTACCATGATAATTTCTGAATGACACTTCCAGTTTCAGTGGATAGAAGATAATTTTGCTCTTCTCATATATGATCTAGTTTACCCTTGACACAGAACAAGGCAACATCAAGGAAGCAATGGCTGTTCTGATGACAATTCGAGATGACACAAGGCAAGGCTTTGTCTGCCCTAGCCTGCTAGGTTCTATGAATGATAAATGGTTACTCTGGATTTTAAGAGCTGTAAAAATCAACAGCACAAAGCACAAAGGGCCTTTAAGGCGCAGACAGTGAATAAATGTTTAAAGAGAGTGGGAGAGTTAGAGAATGAAGGAAAGTGAAGAAAAGAGAAGATAGTAAGAGAGTACGAGATGTGGGAATACAGAATGGTTTCACAACAGCATGGCCTCAGAAATTTAAGCAAGATAAATTCTTCAGAGACAGCACATCAATAGTCACTGGGGTATTTGTTGTTAAATATACATTAAAAACATTTTACACTTTCATTCCATGTTTGAGTATGAGTTTAGCCTGGAGGTAAGACTTTAAATTTCAGCCTCAACAATATTATTTTATATGGCACAGTGGTTTGAACTCCTGTATTTCAATTTGATGTAAGAAAAAGGGGGGGAAAGGAAATTACAAAGTGAATTTATAAATAGTACTAAAAAATGCCTTTAAAAAATAAATACTGTGGAATGTTAAAGCAATTATCTCCTGTTCTTTCTTTTTTTCTTTACATTCCTTCAGTCTATTTCTATAATACATGTCAAGTTTGCTACAAAACAAAAAACATTTAATCAGGAATTCATCTATTTGCGTACATCTAATAAACATGTTTTAGAAAATAGATTTACATAGTCTCTGAACATCTTGTTTTGTAGTCTCCTAAATGTCTATTTAATATGTGACATATACTGTATCATATTATATTATATCTTTGTAACCATATTTGAATGAATATATTAGTAATTTTAACTAAACCTAGGACTGGTGGTGCTTTTTTTTTGGTCATTCTGTTTTTAATTTAACAAAATGGGGGGAAACTAACACTACTATTGGTAAGATAATAACACAGTAAGGATTAATGAGCTGCTGGATTCATGAATATTAATAATGTTGTGTCCATTCTCTTTAATTGATTTGCTGAAATCAAAACAGGGAAGATAATAGGTGAGCATCAGCCAATGAGATGTAGGTTGAACATTAGTTACACCCATTATCGGAGAAACCAGGAGTTCTGAAGAATTCCAAAGTATCTTTGTCAGTTATTTTGACAGGAAAAAAAACCAATAAACAATATTGTTTAAGTATAGCGTATAAATTCTGAATGATATGTTAGATTTTCATGCTTTGTCTTTGCATGTGTGAAAAAAGCGAACCGATGGCGAATCATGTACCTTCAACTATAGTTTACGTTACGTGAAAAACAGGTGTGTTGCACATCTATTGAGGTTAACCAAAAAATAGCATAGATAGCTTGACAGAAAGAGAACTCTGAAGCGTTCAGTCAGTGTGTTCAACTAGTGAAAATATATCTGTGCTTAAAGAGTTGGGCAACTCTACGTTTATTCATTACTAGTTCTGAAGTGAAATTTTCAAATAACTAGGACCTGCAGGACTTGTGTCTACCTTGTGAACACCAAAAACCGCCTGATCTTAATTACTGATCACAGGATTGTTAGTAACCCAGTTGTCTTTCTTTTCTCACAAGGCCGGTGTAACGCCAGCACAGTCAGCTGATCCTGGCTGATCCAGCTAGTTGTGAGCATTCTCACTCACCACAGTACTAATGAGATGCACCTGCGCTAATCAAGGACTGCAACTTTAAAAGCCAAACTCTTCACTCAGTCTACGGCTGAGCTCGAAGTAATTTTTGAATTCAGTCTCTTGCCCTGGCTTTGAGTGTTACAGAAGCTCAGCCCTTAAAACATATAAGAAGGAGAATCTTCCATCTCCATGGAAGAAGACAGAGCCTCAGCTTTGAACGGCTTTCAAGCCATATTGCAAGCCATAGAAGACATTCCACTCCGCTCACCTGCCCCAAGTGAATCGTCCACCCCTCTACTCTGGTGAGAATGTCTTTTCTGGGAAAATGGTTTTCCAGTGCAATGCTCACTCTATCTGGAGATGCAACCACATCACTTCCCTACAGATCGAAGCAAAATAGCCTTCATCACCACTCTACTCACCGGACGTGCACTACAATGGGCAGAAGCCTTATGGCCCAGCGAGAGTCACCATCTAAACTCCCTGGAAGATATTCTGCAGCATTTTTGAGAGGTGTTTGGGCAGCAACTGACACCAGTGTCGGTTCAGGAACAACTGCTGCGACTCAAACAAGGTACCAATTCCATTCATGACTATACATTGCAATTTCGTACCCTAGCTGTGATGAGTTGATGGAATGACACTGCACTCCTAGCAGTTTTTCGGCAGAGTCTTCGCCCACACATACGTAACCATCTAGCCATTTATGATGAAAATGTGGGTTTAGAAGCATTCCTTAGGCGAACGACACTCGTCGCCCAAAATCTCACCTCCACGATCCCGCTCGAAGCAAGCTCCGCAGCGCCATCAACTGGATCAACCTCAGAAGTGATGCAGGTGGATACTGTGGAGATTCCAGGCACTACGTAAAAGACTGCCCGAGTAAACAACCCAGAAAGGCGGTGAGTGTGGCATACAGTATGTGAGTCAGCCTATTAATGTTTTATCATTAACAGACGCCAAGTTAACTTTTCAGTCCCATGTCTTCCATGTGCGAGTTTTAATTGATTCAGGAGCGTCAAGTAATTTTATCTCTTCCAAGTGTCTTGATAGTATGTCAATAACTCAGATGAAAAAATCCTGTTACATATCGTATTACCACGATTCAAGGCAACCCTCTTGATAACAAACCTGTAAATACATGTACACCACAAGTTGAATTACAGATTGGATGTCTACACAAAGAGTCCCTCAATCTACTAGTCCTTCGCAACGCCACAGTAGACATAATATTGGGTAGACCCTGGCTGATTCGACATAACACAGTCTATCAGCCAGGGGAAAAGGTGTGGCTTTCAACCAGAGACATAAAACTACGGTTACCCTGCAAAAAACTGAGTCCACACTACATAGGTCCGCTACATCACCTCCATTCCCCATCATCCGCCAGCTTAATAATGTCACCTATGAATTACAGTTACCCCAACAAGATCGCATCCACCCAGCCTTTCATGTATCATTGTTCAAGCGGTACACCGATCCTCTGCTTTCTCCCACTCCAGAACCTACAGAAAACCCACCTCCAGAGCTGTACAACGACAAAGCCATCTACCAGACCAATATCTAATAGAATGGGAAGGGTATGGACCGGAGAAGAGGTACTGGTTGGATAAAAACGATATTGTAGATCATTCACTTATTCAAGACTTTCACAGAGATCACCCAGACCGTCCAGCCCCTAGAGGCAGAGGTCGACCACGTCGCCGTTTTCGAGCGTCAGGAGCCGCTCGCAGAGGAGGGGAAAATATAATGCCAGCACAGTCAGCTGATCCGGGATCAGCTAGTTGTGAGCGCTCTGTCACCGGAGTACTAATGAGATGCACCTGCGTTAATCAAGGACTGCAACTTTAAAAGCCAAACTCTCCACTCAGTCTACGGCGGAGCTCGAAGTAACAGAGCTACTCCCTTGCTGTGCTTACAATACTTACCTGTTTCTCTGTCTCACCAGCGATACTAGCTGACTGTGCAGTTGCCATTGTGAACTTGCTTCAAGTCGTTTAAAGGAATCTAGTTGCAACTCTCACCTGTGGATACTCACCTTGGGCTCCTACCTGGATCTACAGTCTTCATGTTCTCACAGAAAGGAAAGGAATCCCGCTGAAAATCCTGTAAGCCTTTTAAAGACTCACCTTGCACACTCACCTGCCAGTATCTGTCACTCAGCACATTTGGAAAGGAAAAAGTGTAGCGATACGGATATCGCTATTTATGAACTGTATCAACAAGCTTTAAACGCTCTTTATGATTCACCATTATTGTCATTACCTGTTACTCACCTGCAGGAAGGTTGGCGAATTGGAGATTGTTCAATCTACAAGGCTCCCGGTTATTAAGCGATCTGGAGATCGCTATTTTCAGTTATAGACTTCAGTTGTGTTTTGCGTCAGTGCCTGAGTTTTCTGTTGAGCCTTCATTCTTCTGTTGATGAAAAAATAAACTGTTATTTTTTAAATTCAGTCTCTTGTCCTGGCTTTGAGCGTTACAGCCGGGGACACCACTTTCAGTGCAGAGTATGCTATTAGGCCTGGAGGGAGAGATTAAATGCCCCACAATGTTACATGTTACATCTCTGAAATATTACACTAGCTTATGATGATGTTTGGTAACAGCGCGATTTGCATTTGCAAGTTAAGCAAGAATTACCTTTGACTGTTTGGACTGCTGCCACTATTCAACACTTTCATTTTCAAACAAATGTGACATGGCCAAGTATCACTTTTGAGTTTATCTTATTTTATTTATTTATTATTATTATTTTTTTCAATCAGAGTATAAAGCAATAGAAGACCCTGGACTGTAATGTTTACCAAATGAAGTTGTTTAGAAAAACCGGGGCCAGCCAGCTATTATGATAGAGGTCACAGACAGCATTTTTGGACGACCAGTGTAATAGGAACTATTCAAACACACCCATCTACAGTTCCAGAAATATTTGGACAGGAAAACTAAAGCTAAAGCCATACTCAAACACAAAGAAAAACCCAATATTTTTTTAAAAAAAGGGGGGTGTTGTCTAGAATTTTGCTTTGTAAAAAAAATCATGTGGTTTTGGTTACATTTTAGAACTTCATTGCTGTAATAGCTCTTTACCATACCTGAATCCGGTAACACTTTACAATAGTGTTCTATTAATTAACATTAGTTAATGCATTAATTAACATGAACTGACAATGAAAACTCCACCTTTTTAGGATTACTTAATGTTTTGCTCATGTTAACTTTAATTTTTAATCAAATTAATCAGGATTTTCAGTGGATTAATCATGATTTATCACTATTTGCAACTACACCTGAATCCTAACAATTTTTTTTCTGAGATGCATACCAAAAGATAAATAACAGGATACAGATACATAATTTTCATAATATGCATGTTTATTAATAGCCAAATAATGGTGGTTAAATCAAGCTAAAACATACCATAATTCTATAGTAATAACGATTGTGCTTTCATCACACTGGCAGCTTTTGTCGCACGCAGCTGAATCGCGACTTGGACTGCAGTAAGCTATATGTAATGGGTATATTATTTTTAAAAGATTATTTTTGGGAGACTTTTATTTTGGCGAG
>JAUMHQ010000044.1:3343750-3365657 GCA_032361165.1 Enteromius paludinosus | reverse complement strand
CACGTACAGTAGTGTAGAAAACTAGTCCCGTCTGAATAAGGCTACAGTGTAATTCGGCTATACATCCGCGCTAAAGGGGAAAGTCACCGTATAGATTAACAGCGATATTTTTTTTATCGCGCGATAAGAGTCTCGCGTTAACGGCCCACCACATATATATATATATATGTGTGTGTGTGTGTGTGTTTGTAATGTGAGCTCAAACCATTGTCGTACCAGTACTCTCTGGATATTGTGGTTTTTCATTGGAATGAATCTGTGTTAAGACTGGACTTATCTGCATCACTGTCATTTTGACTACAATTCAAGTCAGTGCTGATGCAGGGCAACACTCAGGTGTAGAGGGACTGAGGGAAAAGAATTGGTTCCAATTAATTGGTGAGGATTTCTGTGATCTCCCTCTGAGTGGGAATGGAATGGATCTGCTGATCTGGGAAGCAGATGTTAGGTGGACGTGGAGTTCTTTAGGGAAAACAGCGGGAGTGCATGAGAAATGTCCTGTCTGAGGATCTTTGGTGCCTTTTTTATATATTCTTTTATATCATATTTTCTTTGATAAAACTTCACCCCAGTGATTGTTTGCTAATGCCTGAAAAAGTTATAACATATGCTTACAATTTGCTTCTTGGCTGTCGTGTACTGTATAAGTGTGATACTGGGATGTGTTTTACATTACTTTTATCATTTAGAGTAATGCTTACACCTCTTACTCAAAAGCTTTTATATCATTGTTATTGAAAATAATTCAAAGAGCAACCTTCAAAAGATTAGCTCAGCTGGAATGAGAACAGACAAAACATGAAGAGAAGATATGTATGTGTTGTTCTTTCTTCTTGCTTTAGACAAAATCTATGCCTTTTTGGTTGCAAGTCAAACAAAACAAATTTATATCCCCACTCTGATCCTAATTTGACTGTGAGGTAAGCCAAGTCTTTTACATTTGGTGGCTTAAGAATCCATAGCACTCTCTCACTTTCAAACACACGCACACACAAACCATTAGAGAGGTTATATACAAACTGACACTGCCACAGCTCATGCAGGAGAAGAGAATAAGCTAATGGACTCTTTGCCTAATGTGATAAGAGCCATTATTGACATGCTGCCAGGAAGATGCAAGACCATTAGCTCAGAGGTGGCTTTTCCATTCCCTTGTCTGCTTCAGCAGCATCTCTTGAGCTATTCCTGTCTGCAGGCCTCTCGAGATAGATCCCACAGACCCAGAGCAAACACAGCTATAGTGACTGTCACCAACAGCAATATTTACTACTGATGTAAACATACAAATGCATTTGAGAATAAATGGAAATAATGTGGAACGGGCAGGGATTTAGCCAAACAGACCCATTAAACATGGATCTTGGTTTATGTCAGTAATTTAGCTCAACAGATCTCTGGAAGGATGAATATTACTACCAGTGCTGTGTGGGTAGGGATCAAAGGAATAACAAGTTGTATTAGGGTTTTGGGAAGGCATAGGTCTTGAAACTGCCCTATCTACTTTTGCTTTCAGTCATTATTATACTGTACTCCCTCTAAAATGAAACATAATTAACATCATGTATGTATGCACCTCTCTGTCTTCCTATCTATAACTTGTGACTACCAGCACAGAAACGCAGTTGTTTAACCCCATCCATTATGTAAAACCACCAAACAAGAAAAGACCAGAATTAAATGTTTCCTCCTGGTGGAATGACCTGAACTCTCAAAAATCCAATTCTTTTTGAAGAAGAATTAAAGCCGCAAGCAGAGTTGAAAGGACACTCGCTCTCTTATTGTTGTCAACAGGTGACTCTATAACTATAACGTGTTCAAGCCAGAACTCTGAACAAACATGTGAAGTTTTGGGCAGATTAGACATTGCACATTTAATTTAGTGTAAAACTTCCTGTTGCAGGTGGAGCTATGATTGTAACTAATTATGGGCCTTTAGATGTGTTCAGGCAAGGACCTGTGAAGTTTGGGTTATTTCAGACATTGTGTAAGTTGGTGTAAACATGAAATTTCCGATTGCCAGCAGATGGCACTATGATTACAACAGAATATTGGCCTTTAGATTAGTGTTCAGGCCAGAATGCGTATTGAATATGTGAAGTAGGGCAGATTAGACGTTTTATGGCTGCAATAACTGAACTTTTTCAAGCCGCCAAAGACACACTCTCAAAAACTCTACTACATACTTTTAACATAACTATCTATAATCACAAAGGCTTTTAGATTAGACTGACCAATTATAATGTTGATGTCATTACATCTGTAGGAGGGGTTTGTTACAGCATAAAACATGTCACTTCATGTTGCCAGCAGGTGGCAATATGTCTACAACTGAATATAGTAATGTAGATCTCTTCAGGTCAGAAGTCTTATCAACCATGTGAACCTTGAGGCATTTTCAGCATTATATGGTTATACAGTGCTTAATTTGTAAATTTAGAGATCTTGGAACAAAGTGGGTTGACAGTTCCAGCATATGATTAGAGTAGGAAAAGGTAACAGACATTCGTACAATCACATTGGTGGAGCACTTTTAAGAGATTAACAGCGTGCTTGCTGAAAAACCTGAAAAAGCCATGAAGTTTTGCAACAGTAATAATTCAGGCCTGAAAAAAAAAAAATTAATGATGAAATTTTATTTCACAAATCTCTGTAATAGTTATATTTAATCATGTCCAGAATTTCAGTTGGGCATTGTGTGTACATTCTACACATCACATAGTTTTACTTTTCCCGACAGCTTTCAGGTATAAGAGGGTTCCTGCAAACATATTCAATATAGCATGTATGTTAGATGCCTAAATAAATCAACACAAACTATCAGAATGAATCAGTGAAAAAAATGTCTCGTCTGCAAGACAAGGAGCTGCTGCTCTCTGAGTTCCGGTGGTGAAACCCGTGCATTCCTTCTCGTAAATAAGTTTTAGAGGGAGATATAAATTTTTGCCACTTCTGGGCCCTCTCAAGTGCAAAACAATTAAATGAAGTGTCAGCAACAGAGACAGTTTCCTGATTATCTGATAAAATACAGTACGAGTACATATTTATTCCGGTGTACACAATATTAGGAGGAGGAGTCTTATTCATAGTAATAGAGCATGACTCAAGACTTAAGCAACTTCTCAAAACAATTCTGAAGGTTTTTGTTTATGCTTGTTAACAAACACCAGTGTTTCCCACAGGCTTGGAAATGCAAATTCATTCTCTGCCAGCAACAGGCACTTTTGGAGATATAGCAGTTTCCCCAGTAACGTCTGTAAATCAAATAAACACTGCAGTCACAAATGCTACTTTATCAGGCATTACAGTTAAGAATAAATAAAAAATTATTTGAGCTTTTCTGAAGACTGTTGGTTCTTTTCAAAAATACATTCATATAAAAACACCCGTGTCGTATTTTGATTTCGAAACATGCAGTGCTCATGTTTATTCGACAGCCTTAGTAGAAGCCTTTTGGGAAATTTATTTGAGGCAGTCAGGTGGTCTGAAATGCTTGTCTAAGGCCATTCTGAAATGTATGTTTAATACTAAAAGACATCCCTAATGGAGAATATGTTAACACAAACAAAAATGAAACAGTTAAAAAATAATATTGATACTCATTAAATATGCTCTTTCTCTCTCTCTCTTTTCTTTATTTGTCTTTATATTTTTCAGGCTTCACTGTAATCATAACATGACAATGCATATTATTATTTTAACTTAGAAAAAAAAAAGATTTTAAATGTTGTAACATGTATTATTATTATTATTATTATTATTAATGTTTAAATATGAATCCAAATGCAAAACCTGTGAATTAATTTAATGTCTATATATACAAAAGCAAAATCTGTGAAAAGTACTATATTAGTAACTCTGTTCCATTTTTGGGAATTATTTACAGATTTTTGCATACCTGAATTTGAAGAGTGTTCTACACACATATATTGGAGTAAAATGATAGAAATGGTCTCATTTTACAAAAAATAAATAAATAAAAAAAGAACAGATTAAATAAGTTATATTTTTGTTGTATTTTCTTTATATATATATTTTTTTATTATTATAAAAATCAAGTTTGTATTTGAAAGTCTGTTATTTGAGATCTATTTGATCCATCTCCCTTCACAAAATTTATTTTGATTCCACTTCAAGGCAGTAAACATGAGGGAATCTTACGACAGCATTATAGTGCCACCAAAAAAATAAAAATAAATAAAAAACTACGAGATTAAAGTCATAATATTTAGAGAATAAAGTTGAAATATTACAAGAATAAAGTCGAAATACTACGAGATTAAAGTCAAAATTTAACAAGAATAAAGTCGAAATATTACAAGAATAAAGTCGAAATACTACGAGATTAAAGTCGGAATATAACTGAAATAAAGTTGAATTATTACAAGAATAAATTTTAAATATATATATATTTTAATAAAGTTGAAATATTATAAGAATAACATTGGCCTAGATTGGGAGCATCCCGGAGATATTCCAAAGTCTCAGCTTTCAAAATCTGCCAGTTTTATAACGAAATACAGACAATATGTATATTATAACATAACATATATATTGTAGCCTGACATATAGCTGAAATCACTTTAGTTTAAGTGGCAGTGTAAGTCAATAAGTTTTCCCGATTACAATGAGACTTCATTATAAATTATTTTATTTTCCATGCGTTCTGATGTTCCTTCACTTTTATATCTTGCTATACACTTGGAATAAAGAGGAAAAACACAGTAATTTGAAAGCTGAGCTGTTTTATATCAAAAGCAACACAGCTATATCAGACATGAAATATTATTTCCAAGCATATTGTCCCCGTGAATATTACACATGATATAATTTCTGCTAATACTCCCACATAAATGCCTTTGTAGTGTATTAAAATGGCATAAGAGGGCTACAGCACCCCCTAAAGGAATGCCAACTGAGTGTGTGAGCTGATATTAAAATAAAAAGTTGTTCCTGTTCAGTCTTTTAAGAAATATCATATTCTTGATATTAAGCGGTTTCCGCTATTAAAATTAAGAATATTAAAATTTGCCTGAATTCACTTCATTTGCTAGTGCACTGTACTAAATATTATAACGTTCATTTAAAGATCTAAATTCTTGAAACATTTCGACTTTATTCTAGTAACATTTAGACTTTATTGTATTAGTATTTCAACATTATTTCCATCATATTTAGACTTCAATCTTGAAGTATTTCGACTTTATTGTGGTAATATTTCAACATTAAAGGGGTCATCCGGTGCCACATGAACTTTTACAAGCTGTTTGGACTGAAATGTGTGTTGGGAGTGTGTGTACCAGGGATGTGGAGGAGAGCATGCGCGCATTCGGCACGAAATTAATTGCAGTATGTAAAACATGCGGGTCGAAGATTACAGACGGAGATGCCACAACTTCCAACTTTTTTTCGACACTTGAACTTGCACAAAGAAAGGTTAGTTTTGAATGACTGTCAAGACTACCTTATCAGCTAAGTAATTTACTAGCTGCATGTTTATATCAATTAGACTGTACATTTCTTCAACTTCACCTTTCAAACACTATAATCTGCAAACCTCTGCTGGTTCATACTTATCGGGATTTTGAAAACAGGTGTTTTTTTTATCCTACCCGTGAGATTTTCCTACCAGGGCTTACTGCGCAATGCGTACGTCAATATTGCATTCTTTTTTTCACCCTGAACAACAATATTTAATGTATGTTCATAACTGTAAGAGTAGGTTTTGGTTTGAGGTAGGTGTAGACATAATAAACACAAAATAACAGGAAGAACAAAAATAATTATTGGTTTCCAGTAGCTGTATACATTATAGTCAAAACCGCAAATATAACTCACAATTACTATATTTGCATTACTTTAAGGGTAGGTTTAGGGTTGAGGTTGGTGTACATATTAATGAAACAGAAATATTTTCATTTTTAATTTGTAATACATACTTTTTAATGGGAGGTAGGAAAATCTCACAGGGTAGCACAAATCGTTAGAACACCTGTTTGTTTCTATGTTGTTTGTATGAAGTAACCTAAAAAGGTTCCTTGCTACACTTTTAAACATACTGAAAAGTATTTTTTTTTTTTGTGGTGATACATTTAAGTAAAGTAAAACTGTTTGGAGGACTATATTTTTGATCCTCTCTTCATCCAAGTACATGTTTTGAGGGTGAAGGCATGTATTTTAGTTTTGAAACAATCATTTCAGGTGAAGAAAATTTCAGAAAGTTGGTTCAGTTTTTTAGACCTGTTTTGCAATACAAGGTCAACTCGTTCTTGTGCAATATGCTGTGGAGACGAGACGCAGCACTGTCTTGTGACTGACTTGACTTGGGACTTGAGGGCAATGAATTGAGACTTACTTGTGACTTGCCAAACAATGACTTTGTCCCACCTCTGGTGTGTACACAACCACCCTACAATGAAAAATAAGTTGCCCCTTCTGAAATCAAGCCATTCTCAAATGCATGTCGGTGTGGCGTCACATCTGAGTGACTGAAGACGCGGAGGATTAACGTTATGTTTGGTTCTGAAGGAAATGCACTCTTGATCAACCGAAATGCGTTTATGTTCACGCGAATCATTCATGATCCAGCCTCACCTACAAAAGCAGTAAGTATATTGTCTTTTAATGAATCTTTGCAAATCGCCTCTCCTAATATGCTAATTAGCAAGTTTCACTATGAATATGGCTAAAAAAAGGTCCTCCGAGAGTGCATCGGAAAAGAGGGGCGGGGTCTTTTGAGCTCGTGAAGATTTAAAGGGGAAGTACACAGAACAGAGTGATTTCTAAAGATCTGTTTTTGACAGGGTAAAATTTGCATTTTTTTAACTATCTTTGAGAAATTTTATAACAAACTATATTACAAACTTTCCATTAAGACCCCAAAGAATCATAATAGCTTGTGGAAAATTGGCTTTGTATGACTCCTTTAATCTCGTATTTTTGACTTTATTCCAGTAATTTTGACTTTATTCTCAAAATTGTACGACTTAAATCTCGTAGTTTTAGTTTTTGTTTTTTTTTTTGGTGGCACTAAAATGCTGTCATAGAATCTTTATATAATTTATAAAAATAAAAAAAAAGTTACTGAAGTTTAATTATAGGGAGGCAAAGTGTCCTATAGGGGTCTCCATTGTTCTATGTTCAGCTGCTTTGTCTGTTTTGATCAGGACATCAAAGACATACACGTATAAGGGTGTAGCCTGGCCATGGAAGCTCACCTTTCTGGAAGCTCACAAAAGAGTGAGCATAACCTCATTTTAAAGATAACAACCTACTCTAAAAGCTGATATGATGTTTCTGGCCACTTCTAGCATGAGGACATAGTAATCGGAGCAGAAATGTGATTTGAACATAAGTGTTTGGGGGTTCCTTTTCAGGAACTCACACTGTGTCTATAGAAGCTTTGGGAACGCATCGGCATTAGCCACGCTCTGAATCTGCTGTAAATCTGTCCAATAAGGCCTCCGGGCATCATAGGTGGGTGACGTCATGATCCCCGGAGCTCACAACCTAGGTGGGGCGCATCACACATTATCTTCATTCATTCAGCAAGCTCTACTGTGAGTCTGTCGCAGCACTTTATTTGTTCGTTTTAAAAAAGTAAAGAGAGCAAAGAAAGTAGAAAATGAGTCAAGAGAAACAATTTTGAAAATGTGTGTAGATTACTATGGCAATATGGCAGGAATAGCAGAGAAGGGTTCCAAACGACTGCCCCCGGTAGAACAGACGCTGGCAAGACGCCCGCGTAGCTGGGGTGCAGGGGACAGACAGTATGGGGGCCCCAAGCCGTCAGTTCCAAAAAAGGACCTGAGGGACGTGTTGACGGCTAGGAAAGCCCAAACTAAAAAATCCTCCTGATCATCAGGAAGGAGTGAGAGATCAGCCGGGAATGCTGCAGCAACACACGGCACCCGTGGCTCCTTTTGGTGCTCTTCAGTGGCCCCTGGGATGCGTCTCAGGGAGGCTGGGGGGGTGCCCTTCCCCCGAGGGGGTTAGGGCAGCCTGTTCTGTTCCCTCCCGGTGAGCCGGGGGAACAAGAGTCATGCCCCGTCCCGGGGGCCGGTCTTGGGAGGCTGGTACCCTTAGTAAAATATATAGCGGCATGGGAACGGCTGCAGGGGATCTCTCGCTGGCTTTCTACAAGTAATAAAAAGCGGATATCTCATCCAGTTCAAAACCCGACCACCGTGCTACAACAGGATGGTTTCTACAGTGGTTCATTCAGACCAGTCTCAAGTATTAATTCAAGAAGTAACCGCTTTTTTTGGAGAAAGGGGCCATCGAGGTGGTCCCCTTAGCGGACAGGGAGTGGGGCTTTTACAGTCCGTATTTTGTGGTTCCTAAAAAAGAACGGAGGGCTGAGGCCCATTTTAGATCTCAGACAACTGAACCTCTCAGTCAGTCAGCTGAAGTTCACGATGCTTACGCTGAAGCAAGTGGTGTGTCAAATCAGGTCCGAGGACTGGTTTGTCACAATAGATCTAAAAGATGCATATTTCCATATGTCAATACATCAGTCACACAGAAGGTTTCTAAGATTCGCCTTCCAAGGGGTGGCTTATCAATATCGGTTTCTCCCCTTCGGTCTCGCTCTATCACCCTGCACATTTACAAAGGTGATAGACGTGGCCTTGTCTCCGCTGCGGTTACAGGGCATCCGTATTCTAAACTATTTAGACGATTGGTTAATTCTAGCGAGCTCACGAGGCGAGGCCTGCAGACATCGAGATGTCGTCCTTACCCATATGAGCAAACTGGGTCTAAGACTGAATGCCAAGAAGAGTGTACTCTCTCCGGCCCAAAGAACGTCCTATCGGGGCGTAATTTGCGATTCTGTCTCGATGCGGGCACGCTTGTCCCCCGCTCGGGTCGATATTCTTCTGGCTGCAGGCAGACAAGTAAGGCAGGGGTCTGCTCTTACTGTGAAAAGCTTTCAGAGACTTTTAGGTCTGATGGCAGCAGCCTCCAACGTGATTCCACTGGGGCTGTTACATATGAGGCCACTCCAGTGGTGGCTAAAAAGCAAAGGTTTTTCCCCGAGGGGGAACCCTTTTCGTCAGAGAATTGTGTCTCGAGCAGGGGCTCGGACGATGACGGTAAGAAGTGATCGGCAGTTCCTAGACTCAGGGCTGTTACTGGGGGCCCAGTGCTCTCGGGCAACCCTTATAACCGATGCATCCCTCACCGGCTGGGGAGCAATCATGAGTGGTCGCCCAGCTCAGGGGCAGTGGAACGAGGCTCAGCGTCAACTGCATATAAAGTTGCTTGCGGTATTCAAGGCATTAAAATTTTTCTGTCCAGAGTTGGTGGGTAATCATGTTCTGGTATGTTCAGACAATAAGACAATATGGCAGCAGTGGCGTATATCAACCACCAGGGGGGTTGCGATCTCACTCTATGTACATGCTAGCGAAAAAGATTTGCTTGTGGGCTCAGGGCAGGCTCCTTTCACTGAAAGCGATCTATATCCCAGGATATCTAAATGTGGGGGCAAACTCACTGTCTGGGGGATGGAAACTTCATCCACAAGTGGTGGAGCAAATTTGGAGTCGTTTTTACCGAGCAGAGGTGGACCTCTTTGCGAATCAGGAGAATGCACAATGTCCCCTCTGGTTCTCAATAGTTCACCCAGCTCCACTGGGGCTGGATGCGATGGTGCAGAGGTGTCCGAGGTGCCCTCTGTATGCATTTCCCCCAACTGCTCTGCTCCCAGCAGTATTAGAGAGAGTTCGGCAGGATGCGGTCAGCTTGCTGGTAGTAGCACCATTCTGGCCGAACAGAATATGGTTTGCGAACCTGGTATTTCTCCTCGACGGGATGCCGTGGCAAATCCCCATCAGGAAGGTCTTACTCTCCAAGCAAGGAGGGCTAGTCCTACATCCTCGCCCAGAGAAGTACAATCTATGGCTGTGGCCTCTGAGGGGGCACAGCTCATTAGTGGCAGGTTTGTCGGCAGAGGTCACTCATACTATTCTGCACTCCATAGCTCCTTCAACTAGAAGGTTGTATGTGCTGAGGTGGAAACTCTTCACCTCTTGGTGCGCAGAGCGACAGCAAGAACCAGTTGACTGCCTGATTGGCTCAGTTCTGGAATTTTTGCAAATGAGACTCTCTACGGGGATAGCTCACTCAACCCTAAAGGTGTATGTGGCGGCTATTTCAGCCTTTCATATACCCATTGATGACCGCTCAGTGGGCAGACACCCACTAGTTATACGGTTTTTGCGGGGTACACTGAGGCTGAGGCCAGGAAGCAGGCCAAGAGAAACTACATTATGTGTGTCCAGTGTGAGCACTGTACATTTATATTCGTAAGTCTGCGATATGGAGAAGGTCGGACCAGCTGTTTGTGTGTGTGGGTCCTCCTCTGAGAGCTTTGCCTGCATCAAAACAGACTTTGAGCAGGTGGATAAGTGTATGCTATATTTATGGCCTATGACTCTGCAGGTCTCCCCTTGCAGACGGGAGTCAGAGCTCATTCCACTAGAGGTGTGGCGGCCACGAAGGCCTATTTAGCAGGTGTCCGGGTCTCGGACATCTGCAAAGCAGCTGGATGGTCCTCTCCCTTGACCTTTGCGAGGTTTTATGGGCTGACCTTCCGGCTACCCCAGGTTCTGTTGTCCTTAGCTGTGCTGCTCCACACTAGGCAGGAACTTGTGGGTATGGGTTCGTTGGTATTTTGTTCCCAAAGCGTCTATAGATGCAGTGTAAGTTCCTGAAAAGGAATGTCTCTGGGTTATATACATAACCTAGAGACGTTTTTTCTGTAATTTTTGGATAAAGTAGGGTGACCATACGTGCCATTTTCCCCAGACGTGTCCTGGCCAGGATTCCTATATTGCTTTGATTTGTACATCAAGAGTGTTTTGGAAACATAAGGTACTGATGTCATACGCGCGTGCGGACCGTTCAGTATGACTCATACCGATCGGAACGCACGCACAAACCGAGCCAAACCTATATCCTTATAGAAATACTGGCCAGGACGCGTACAGGGAAAATAGCACGTATGGTCACCCTAGATAAAGTATTCTTTTAATTGCTGCTCGTTTTAAAGTCAGCTTTGTGTGGTTCCTGGGGAAATCACTATATTTCCACAGCTCTGAATTAAAAAAACCTGCTGGCAGAAAATAATTTAGTTTTTCAATAAGCCCATATGCTATTTTTGCTACATATTTTAAATGTGAACCAGTGGATCAACAATAAGCTAATGCATTACACAAATTGAAAGACACTAAGATACATTTATATGCTATTTAATATAATAATTGATAATAACTGTTTAAATTAATATAATACAGCAATTTATCCTTTTTACTCAACCCCTAAAAATTGTAAAAAAAGGCTGAAATGTGAAGTGCAGATCTTAAAAAGGTCATTAAAGGTCATACATTTTATTTTTAAAATCCTGCAGATGCCAGGTCAATTAGAATAAATTAATAATAATCTGGTAATCTGGCACCTTGGTATAAAGGAGCTCGACATGTTACTGGGTCATCATATTTTGTTGACCCAGGAACAACATTTTACTCCAAAATGTTAGTTTTGACCATTTTTCTACACCAAAATCAAACCCTACCCATTAGTACTGCCTAAAATCATATTTAATGATAGACGACTGACTCCGATCTACAAGCACCAAACACTGATTGTAAGCTTAAACTTCACATAAGGTATAAACTGGTTCTTCAAATCTGATTGGCTAATCACAATGTTGTTCCAGGGTCAACAAAGATGTTGACCCAGGGACATGTCGAACTCAGGTTCTGCCAATTTCCCCATCCCTGTTCTAGAGGCATAGTTGTTTGGAATCAAAAGATCTTCCATATACAATGAACATTCTTTGGTATGTGTGAAAAACCATAAAATATAACGTCATTTAAACCCTTGAAAATAAAAGCAAAATAATAATAGTAATACTAATAAACATAAATTAATTAATTAAAAACAAACAAAAAAATAGTTCATAAACTATAAAAATAAATAAATAATAGTAATAAATAATTAAAGACTGATGAAATACATGGGAGAATTAAAAACAGTATGTGACAAATTTTACAATATGTGACATAGTCACAATGATATTTATTGGTCTAAGCTACTGGAGCACCCTCTATAATAATTTGCACAGCACTCAGCTACCACAGTTTCTGTTGTCCCAGGAGTTTTGGGGATATGGAGTCACTGAAGCACGCAGCCTTGCTTGACAATCAAAGTGAAAAGTCATGCCAAGGTGCAGTAAGGGGAGTGCCCATATCCGGAGGGAGTTGACACACTACATCACTGAGCTGCAGCCACTGTACTCAAGAGCTATTAAGCACAAGTCATTCTCTCTCTGTCTCTCCCTTGTTTCACTTTCAGGAGTCCCCCTGGTCAAAGGCAGGTACAAATGGCTGTTTGCTGTACAACTCCCACAACATGTTTGTATCAGCTGCTGCCCTCACTAACAGCATGTAAAACAAAAAGAGATCACAAATGGTTCCAACTAAAATGCAAGTTTGAAAAGTAAAGACATGGGAGTGCTATTAGAACATCCTGCCCACTCCATATGTGACCCCTGCACTTTTCTCAATTAGTCATGTGCTTTTCTCAATACCCAGCAGGCCTATACATTTTTAAAACTTTACTGACACAAGAGAGTCTGTGGACTATTTTTGTGGACATATTTAGAAAGGATGCTCGGGTTCGGGTCGGGCTCGATCACATCAGCGCAAATGTGCGCCTGTGTTATACAGCGCTCTTTGCCCGTGTGTGCTGATGCTCTCATCTGTTGACATTTCCGAACGCCTTCCTACAGTTGCTTAATAAAAGCGGGCTTTCCACACAAAAAAGTGCATGTGTCAGTAGTATCAGAATTTTTTTTTATCAGGCTGGGATCCAGTGTTGTGCCCTGAACTCGTTCATATTCTGCTATATCTGCCAGATGAATGTGAACGTGAACGCGCTCAATCTGGCGCTCATGAATGGCGTTCTCTCGTAGTTAAATTTTATTCTTTAGAACAGTCCCATGCAGCAGTGATGTGTCGTTCACGAACGAGCCGGCTCTAAGAGACGATTCTTTGTAACGAACGAAAAGAGCCGACTCCCATCAGGGTAAGCCGACTCTTTTGCTGTAAGGGGGCGGGGCTTCACTTGGGAACACCATACGGCTAATCACATCGGAGCAACCACTAGAATCGTACCGATATATGAAAGAAGGAAAGGGAGCGCGTGCTTTAAATATAGCGAGTGTATAGTGGTAGAGGCCAGGTACACTAAAAAAACAGGACAAATAATTACAGAGAGGAGAAATCGCATCAGCCCATCCAATCACATATTTCTTGAACCTGCATTCAAGACATAAGTGTTTTGTTCTATATGTTTTTTTATATTTGTTAAGACTTTTCCCTGTATTTAGGTTATTTGATTTGTTTGCTGTGGATGTGCTAAATTGTCCAATTAAAGTTTTAGTATATTGTAAATAATAGTAACTGTGTATTTTTAAATGAAAAATAGGGAATTAAAAAGTTGCTTACCAATACACAAAACATTCAAAATTGATAAATTGGGCTAAAATAGAAGGCTCTGAGTGATACTAAATAAAGAGCCATTTGGGAGCCGTAAGAGCCGGCTCTTTTAAGGGAGCCAAGCCAAAAGAGCCGAATCTTTGGTTAATGACAGTCATGTGATTGATGCGAGCCGGATCCTTTTATTTATTTATTTAATAGTTACATTTTATTTTGTTATGGGGCAAAGACAGGGCTCCATACACACATTCACATAAAAAAAAAACAAGAAACCCCAAGAAAAGGGCACTTGAGGCATCCAGGAGGAAATTCCTCATTCAAAAAAACATTCAAGCAGCACGTTCTTCTTCATGTTTCTGAGAATATACTTTAGGGTGAAAGCTGCAGCTGGATACGAGTGTGGATTGAATGGGGGGCAACAACTGGAAAATGCCAGTATTCTTTGGGTAACAGCTTGCAGCAACAAACGGAAAAAATAAAAGAACTATGAAATAGTTCATTTTGGAAACTTAGTTCAAAAAATGTCATTATGAACTATGAACTTAATTAGTTCATTTTAAAATGTGTGAACTGAACTTTGAACTAATTCATGTAGAAAATTAACTTTAATTAATTTAGTTAGCTGTCTTTAGTTTTTAGCTGTCATAAAGACACCTGTGCACCCCACAAAAGTAGCAACATGGGCAAAACCAAAGAACTGTCAAATGATACAAGAGACACAATTGTAGACCTTCACAAATCTGGAAAGGGCTACAGGGCAATTTCCAAGCAGCTTGGTGAAAAAACTGTTGGAGCAATTTCCATCAGAAAATGGAGTAGGCTAATGATGACTGTCAATGTCCCACAGACTGGGGCTCCACGTAAGATCTCTCCTCGTGGGGTATCAGTGATGCTGAGAATGGTGAAGAACCAGCCCAGAACTACACGGGAGGAGCTGGTCAATGCCATGAAGAGAGCTGGGACATTGTTTCCAAGGCTACTATCAGTAATATACTAAGACGTCATGGTTTAAAATCTTGTATCGCACGGAAGGTTCCCCTGCTGAAGTCAGCCTATGTCCAGGCCCTTCTGAAGTTTGCTAGGAACCGTCTGGATGATCCAGAGGAATTATGGGAGAAAGTCCTGTGGTCAGATGAGACGAAAGTAGAAGTTTTTGGTATGAAGTCCATTCGCCGTGTTTAGAGGAAGAAGAATGATGAGTATCATCCCATTAATAGACGACTGCACTGTGTGATGTTTTGCAAATACTGTAACAAAGTTTTGGGAGGCAGCGCTGGACGAATTGATCACGGCCGGCATCGCATTATCTAATCAATCCCCTCGTGACACCTGTCCAATCAGATCCTTCCTACCTAATATAAATAAACCTGTTTCCTCTGTTTCCGTTTCTCATTTTTTGTGCATCCCTCCTCCACCCCTTCTCCACCTTCTTCTTCCTTCCTTCGCGCCTTCCTCCCGGGGGGGGGGGTTTGCGGGGGCCGAGCCGGACACCGAGCTCTTGTTCTCGCTAGGGTTCAAACCACTAGGGTTCGGTGTCCTCCGTTCTCCCGGCTCGCCCCCCGGACAGCACGCCAAATTTGCTTTATTCTTTATGTTTATGAGGAAGCGCAAACTCGTGAAATTAAGGACAGGATGAATGGGCCATGTATTGTGACATATTGGCCAAAACCTTCCTTCCCTTAGTCAGAGCATTAATGATGGGTCGTGGCTGGGTCTTCCAACATGACAATGACCCAAAGCACACAGCCAGGAAAACCAAGGAGTGGCTCTGTAAAAGGCATATCAAGGTTCTGAAGTGGCCGAGCCAGTCGCCAGACCTAAATCCAACTGAAAATCTTTAGAGGGAGCTGAAACTCTGTGTTGCTAAGCGACAGCCCTGAAACCTGACAGATCTACAGAAGATCTGTATGGAGGAGTGGGCCAAAATCCCTCCTGCAGTGTGTGCAAACCTGATGAAGAACTTCATGAACCGTTTGACCTCTGTAATTGTTAACAAAGGTTTCTGTATCAAATATTACAATGTTTTGACTCAAGTAATCAAATGAAATGTGATTTTACAGAATTTTTCTTTTTAGATTCTGTCTCTCACACTAGAAATGCAGCTATGCTGAAAATTGTAGACCCCTCCATGATTTCTACATACTGTAAGAGGACTTACAAAATCACAGGGTGATCAAATACTTATTGACCTCACTGTAAATATATCGGGAGGTTTTATATATCTCTGGCTTTATAGGTAATATTTTTGCTAAATCAGACAATATTATGTCTAATAAATACCACAATATTAACTTTGAATTTGTAGCATTTGGTCCAATCGGGGACAAACTATTTGTTATATTTAACCAGTGTTAACAAACTTTGGTGCCGCTTTCATCAACCTAAGAGGTAACTCTTAGTGCAAATACTAGTGTCTGTGTAACCTCCCCCCCGATAGGCCGCTGATAAGGCAAGCCAGGCCTTTGGTTGCCATGTCAACCGACTGATAAAGATTCATTTTATTGCTCAAAGGAATTGTGAACTCGACTGAACTGGTCCTCCCTCTTCCAAAGACAATGGACTTTTTCCCAAAATTAGTTCACAGGAAAACCTTCTTTGAGTAAACACATATCCTTGAGGTCATAATGTATACTGTTATTGTCTTTTCTATCGTGTACGGTATTTATGCGGGTTTTTGATGGACGCGAAAGCGCATGTAATCTAAACATCACCTTGCCAGATCCATTTCGTGTTTTTTTTACCTGGGGACTCAGGTGTTCTAATTGAGAGTGTATGTAATGTGTTGATATCTTTGCAATCTTCAGTGTTGTAAGAATCTGCCCTTATTTGTGTGTATCTTCTCCAGTCCTGTGGGTATGCAAATTAGCATGCTTGAGAACAAAGAGTCGTAAAAACTTCCCTCCGCAGTACCGTCAAACCATTGGTCCTCGACCCACCGAAGGTGTGACCTTGGCAGGTTACAAAAGCCCCCACAACAGAAAATCTCCCTCTCTTCCTACTTTTCTTGATGCCGGAATGCCAGCATTTCTCTCTGGTCTCCTGACCGAGGCCCTTGGAGCCGATGCTGAGATGAGAATTTAGCTCCACAGCAACATCTAAGCTCTGAGCCAGACCTTTGCGGTCTTGTATCTTTCCATTTACCCAGGATTCATGGATCATGACAGACCTCTTCCAGCTCCTCTTTTATCTACTAACCTCCAGCGTCAGGACACCTTTTGGGAATGCATCACTCTTCAAACCAGGAGGATCCTAAACCTTGTAACCATCTGGACTTCGAGACTACATCGGACCCTCACCCTTAAAGAGGCAATGCAAGTATCGTACATATAACTAAACAAAACAGAGGTTTAATATTAGTTATGGCACTGAATGTTTTACAGGTGACAACTTACTCTCTTTTCATAACTCCAATTCTTGCTCTTTCTTAATGGTTCCCCCTTAAGCCTTGCTTTGCACTTTTGCCTTTAGCGTGAATGTATTTATACATGTGAGTTAACGTAGAGTTAATAAAACTTTTGCACAAATGACATGAGTTTCTGATTCTGCCTTGCAAAGTAATGTCCCTTTACGGTCGTGACCCTCCTACATGCTCTAATGCAGTAATACTGTAAGAAGGCATTTTTCTGTGGCCTAGAAAATATACCTTCTTAAATACACTATGTGTTCGCTGAACGAACGGATTAGTTGAAGGTAATTCTGCTACAGTTACTACTGGCAGCTAATATAAATAATTGCAATTAATCATAATTAATAGTAATTATTTATAGCAATATCTATATTCCCTTATTGAGCTTAAAATATGTTACAAATTGAATTGAATTGAATTGAATTGAATTGAATTGAATTTAATTGAATTTAATCTAGAAGGAAATATCACATTTGCAACTGGTCGGTATTCAATAAAGGCTGGGAAATCACTTCATATAACCCTATAACAATGATGACAAGGCTGTTAAAAAAATCACAATTTAGAGAGGAAAGAAAAAACAGCCACTGAATTTAAAAGCTGCTACATAGTAATGACTTTTTTATTTCAAGGAACTTGATAAAAATGTAGTGGAGTATGAAATTTAATTTTTAAAAGTAGTAAAGTTAAAGTCTTACTTAAGTAATACTATACTATAAATACTATAAGTATAGATACTCAAAAAGGGTACTTAATACAGTAATAAAAAGTACCCTTTTTGAATGAATGAAGTATATAAATGCTTCATTCATTCATTCATTCATTCAAAAAGGGTACTTAATACAGTAATAAGGTAAATGAACTGTCCACCTCTGTATAAAAGTCAAAAAGATTGGCTATCACAGGCATACTTTAATGTGCAGTTAGCCTTGCACTCATTTGATAAGGACGCCATCCATATAGCTGGAAGTGAGAAAGACAGTGTGATCATCAGGATGTTAGAGCTGCTAACTGTCACCAGCTGAGTTGAAGATTGAATGCTCCCAGTCACAATAGAGGAGGTCTCTCTCACACCTTGTCTGTCTGTCAGGATAACAGTGCATCTGTGTCTCTGTGGCATTTTGAATCAGAGACATATTTCTCGCCTCTAATTAGTGTGCAAAGCTCCTTGGGGCAAGGTTAATTGGAGCCAGCCAGAAACACCCTGGCGAGAAGCAATGTAGAGCTGTCTCTCATCATAGAATGTCACCCAAAGGGAGCTCCCTAAAGCACTGCACACGCACAAAAGTCCTCCCCTTACCTCTCATAATAAAAGATCAGAGAGAAATAGTCAATGCAACATACAGCAGCACATCGCATTCTCTTTATCAACTTTATCATCCCTCCCACTATCATTTCCAGTTTAATTATATATTACAAAATATTTGAAAAATTACATTGCCTTTTAGAAACTCAGAGATATGAACATGGCATTTTTCTATCTACGAATGTAATCTGTTTAATTAAAATATTCGAATGTTTTAGTCTCATACAAATGACACACTTGCATTATCTCATATGACATGCTAATAGTCTACATATTAAAGAGCTTTATTGGTTTGATTCAATCAGGAGACATTTCATCTCATTGAACAAAACAAGACTAGTTCTTTTCCAAGAAGAAACTTTTGTAATTGGTAATTTTCATTATTTGGTAAAGTTCAATGGCCCCCAGATCATTTTGATTTATGAATAGCCAAATAAACAATAAGCCAATGCAATATGCTAAAGCAAAGAACTGAGTCACTGATTTTAAACAACAACAACAAATGTTTTATTCTAGCTTCAAGCTATATATATATGTATATATATATTTTTATTTTATCAACACTTGAATGTGGGTGAGTTTTATAAAAAAGCAACATTTTTAACAAAAACTGAGAAAATTGTGTTTTTGTAAAAGACTATGTCTGGTTTAGATTTAGAATGATGATAAAAACATAAATGGGATAGACCGCTCAATGATTTATATGCTATTTTAATGGATGATGATCACATTATCTTACATATGCATCTGCTTACATACGTGAGAACTTGTTTCTGCTTCTTCTTTATCTTGTTTTGATCCAGGCTCTCAACACGTTTTCATAAGATGCATAATAGCGCCTCCTACCATACACCAGTGAAAACCTGGAAAGCTGAAAATAGCTTGGAAGCTTTTTTTTTTTCTCAAAACCTACACCAAAGATATAATGGATGATCAGACACGGAAGGTTTGTAACACATCTTTCCAATGAAATTCTACTGTTTCATAATGATTTTCATACACAAAATGGCACAGTGTATTGACCTTGTGAAAGGCCCATTAAATAAACACATTAAACGATAACAATAACGATAATAATTCTTGAAAAGAATAGTAAAGTCTGTGCCACAGCTATAATGATAATGGAACAGAGGAACAATATCAATGGAATTTCACAACATTTCTTTTCCCAGCTGATAAAACATTCACAATCAGAATCTATCTTGCTTTAAAGAGATTGAGCATTTAAAGTGGCAGACTACATACTGTAACTGCAGTGTGCTTTAAAGAAACAGATGCTATTGTGCATTGCAGTAGACACTAATATAAGTGGATACAGGCAGCTGGTAGTTATCGCAGAAATACAGTGTGACAGTGTGATAAGTCTTGTATCACTCTGAAGGGGCTTATTTCACGATAACTACCGGCTGCCTGTACATTATCCGGCTACTTGCCACATAAGGAAAAAAAACTGGACAATATTTTATTGGCATATCTGCTTTAAATAAACATTTTCATCCTTCCGCAAAACGATATAGTACGTGACTAACATTCAAACGTTAGTAAGACAATTTATCCTTCATTTGAACAAGCCTTTACAATCTTACAATTAGTATGGCTAATACGTTCCTTCTCTGTTTTATTTTGAATGTGCATTTATTTAGTCTCTGTCTGTTTAGACTACGTTGATACGATGAATATATCTCTAAAGAGGTGATATTATATGTGATGAAGGAGATCTGGGAAAAAGAGATGACAACATCTCTGTAGGTTCATGCACAGCCTCTGCCTCAATCACATTGCCAGATATCCTCCATATAACGTATTAATTGATATAACATTTTGCTTTATGCAGTATGTGTGTAAAAAATCCATGAACTGGTTTTCCCAATAAACACAATGTTATCTATACTGTACCCTGTATCTAATTGCATATTAATGTGCTGCTGCTACGGTTGAAAAGTTAAGTGTAATATTTCCATAATAATATCTTATATTTTGTTAAATAATATTGATGCATAATTTGTTTTCCTATGTATGCAAGGGATAGATGTCACTATTATAGCTGAGCAGAATATTCTCACGTGCAAGCTCAGAAACCTGCCTCTAAATGACACACAGCAAGTACATTTGAGTGCATAAGAGGCCCTCTATAGGCTCAATCCAGCCTTCACACACTCTTTCACTGTAAGGCCACTCCTCTTCTGTCTCTCTCTAGTGGCATTTTTTTGCATTGTTACTAGCTGTTATGATGATAATCTAATAAAAGCACAGTAAACTAAAAGCATGATAGCTTAGCCTCTTGCGTTCTGTAATATATAGGAGTTTTTGCTTATTCAAATTCCTTTGCTTTATTTTAGGATTAGTTCTTGGTTTTCCTTGCAATGTTAGCCGTAAGTTTAACTCAGTTTCAGGTCCACTTGTTGATGATCTGTTAACAGATAACATTAGCACTTTCACACATTAACACTTTGTTAGTGGGAGGCACACATCATGTTCCTTCTTCTCAGTTGCTACATGTGCAGCCTGACCCATGGCCCTGTCCTGACACGCGACTTTGGTTTACCACTAATGAGCAGAGTGTCACTAGGGGCCAAGCAGTGGACATTTTTGCTTTAATCTCTAAATCATGTGAGGGGAAGTGCATTCCTCAAAGGAGATGGAGCACAGCCTAGAATAATGTCTTGAAGATCATTTTGATAAGAGCAGAACTGCTGAAATAATTTAAATGTGCTAATATATTTAGTGATTTCTGTGTTTATTATTTATTTATTTTTTTATTATGCTCTCACACAGCATTTTGCTTCAGTTCAATCAATGTTATCCAATAATTTAATCAATAAATAATTAAAAAAATTTCAACAAAAAATATATTTTGCAGTGAAGTAAAAAGGTATTGATGTCAAAATAATGTATTAAATATTATTAAATAAAATATAAATTCTTATAATATAACATTGCAATCATAAGTCAATATTATATTATATTATATTATATTATTTCAATTAAAAAAAGGGCCTACATACCTATATCAACATAATAAAAATGTGCCAGGGTTTAAACCTGTCTTTTAGTGCCACTCAGTAGACATTTCTCTTTGCAACTGTGGCAAAACGTGCAGTATGCACGTAAAAACTGTTTTAACAAAAAGTGCAAAGTGAGATCAGGTTGCCAACACCTTTTAATTCTTAAATACTAAAAAAAATTATTTTCTAGAATTTACATAAATACCCTTGTCAGACCAACAAAATTGCCCCAAATTTTGTCACAACTAGTCAAACACAGTTGTCTGAACAAAGAATTTTATATTGTTGAAATGTTAAGGATATGCATAAATTGTGTAGTTATAATGATCATTGTTTTGCTTTTTGCTGACTTAATTAAAATGTTTTTGTTGTTTTGTCATTATTGTTAGTTACTTGTTGCACTGTGATGTCTATCTTTTTAACATTTGCTGGTTGTCTCTGTTCTTGAGGTTAATGTGTCTTGTTTTGAGGCCTAAAAGATGTTCCACCACTTATGTTCTTTTCCTGGATATCTTAGTCTTGTAAGATGTCTGACAGAGAAAGACAATGACTACGTTTACATGTCATTCATAAAAAATTAACGTAACTTTTTTGGGTGCGTTTCCCAAAAGCATGGTTCCCTATCAGTCGGTCACTCCGAGTCACGTCGGTGACCGACGAATAGGAATCTCGCTTCGAGATGGCAAAT
>JAUMHQ010000044.1:3324613-3336150 GCA_032361165.1 Enteromius paludinosus | reverse complement strand
CTGAAATGAGCAACGCTGAGAAACAGCCAATCAGAGCAGACCTCCTCATTACTATTCATGAACCTTCCAAATAAGGCTACATACCTTCTATGTACATATCAGAGAACAATTTGAAATAGTCTCTCAATGCATTCTATGGCACCTTTAAACTGAACATAATGCTCTTTCTTATCACTGTCAATTGTTTTCTTTGGGCAGTTAAAACTAAAGGTGATGACTCTGTGCCATTCTTTGTTACATGTGTAAATATTATATATGTATATGTATATTTACATTATGCAGTTGAAGCTTGTAGCAGTGTGAGTGTGCTCAAACTGAGGACACTATACAGTAACTAAACCCGCTCAGAAATGATTAAATGACATGTTACACAAGAACCACCAACTGGAAATAAGTGGTCTCACTGAGAAAAAAAAACACTTGTGCTTTTCAGAGGAGCGGAAACAGGACACCAGAACCTCGAAAAACGCTGCAATAAATACACTATAGCACACTTGTGTATGTTTGAGAACTGACAACATAATGTTCTCAGTTAAGACTGTTTTTGCTCTACTTTTTTTAAGTAATACTAGAGTAAAAATAAAATTCATCTAAAGTTAAAATTAATAAGGCTTTTGTTTTGCATTTATATTTTGTATACGATGTGCTGGTTTTAGGGCTGTCTTGTGGGTCTCCTCCACAATGCCATGCCCACCCTTTACTAGTGTCTTTCTGCCAAAGATTTTGCTGTTTTTGGCAAGCATTCACATGTGGCTTTGTGGCACTTGTAAAGACCACAGTGTTTATACACGCACACACACAAACACACACATACACATAAGCTTACACACTCACAAAAATACATTCAAATTCATATTCTCGTTCTAGAAGTTCACATTCCATTCTCTTTTTCTCATTCGCACACATATACATTCATCAAGTATCCTTTACGGCCCCTCATCTGTTTTCATTTTCTTGCAAATGCTCAGGTTTTATTGCCTCAGTTTAGTATTTCATGGCAGATTTACCCAGTGGTTTGGTCCTTCACCAACTATAGCTCTAATGACGGCATATCTCTTGTAAATTGTGGCGTACCAATAATCTTCAGCTCAAAGGGACTTTTACCCCCTCCCCTCTCCAAAACACACATTCTCTCACTAAAACACACACACACAAACACACAGACACATACCTAAACATACACTCAGCACTCTGAGGTGGCCTTGCTTGCATTTTTGCCCTTTTCAGAGAAACACCTCCTTATTTCCTGCACCGTACAGGCCACACAGTATGGGTGTGTTGTTAATATGAAGTGAGAAAGATGAGTTTAGTTAGTGACAGAAGCCTGTTTAACTTTCACATGTAATCTTACAATTGATAATAAATAAACAGAAAAAGAGAATTAGAACTAATCAGATATTACTAAGTATCATATGTACTAAATTTAATTTGATACCTTTTTGACACTTGATTTTGACCTTTGATATTGTTATTACCTGTAATTCTCTGTGCTTGCAATACTTTTTCGCATGGATCATGCAAGCAGTCATGCTTAAAAAGACAGCAGTGAATAAAACAGACAGAATTAATGTTTAACATGACATTTCCTAATTCCTCACATGTCCTGCACTGCATCAAAAAGGAATCATCTGACAGCATTAAGAGGAAAGAGAAAAATATTGCTGAGCTAAACTTTCACAATTTGCCAGTTTGATTTACTTTGCAGCTTTCTTGACCCTGGTTTCTGACAGTTCTCTAGAGCTCAATACCTAGATAGTTTTAAAATTAAAACTGAACCCCAGATATGTTTGGCGGTATAAAACAATGCATCATCCACAATGTGGAACATCTGAGTAACAGCTTGTTTAAGATGTGAGAACACAAAAGTGTCATGCTCACACTTATATTATTTTATTTTCATTGTTTTACAGCTGTCAAAAAAAACACAGTCTTGAAACCAAATCTCCTTGTCACCCAGCAAATGTAATGAGTGATTGTCTCATAACAGGCTTATTTAATCACGATGCTTTGAAATTATTTTATCACAATCAGTGACAGCCACCGAACATCCCTATGACATGCTGCCAGATGTTCAGGGACTGCAGTGTATCTCTCTCTCTCTCTCTCTCTCTCTCTTTCTCTCTCCCACACACACACACACACACACACATGCATACCCTCTAATCTCTCACTTCAGCTGAAGAGTCACTTGCTCTTGAGACAAAGGGGTAATTTGTGTTGGCAGGTTTTAAATTAATAACACTTGAACATAGAATTTGACTTGAAAATGAGTCTATTATGGTGGCATCTGCTCAGATGTCACATATTAAATTTGATAAGAAATACAATTTAACATTTTATAATGTTATAAAAAAAACATTTAATTATTCTGGGCTTGTACATGACAAAAAATTCTGGAAAAAAAAAAGTTCAGAAAACATTCAGTATTTTTGCACAAGGAAATGTATTAAGTATTAAAATATAACTAACATGTATATGACCCGTTAAAGTCTCTTCTCAAAATGCTAACCATTGACAAATATTGTGTGTACCACACAAGGTATACATTAGGTAAAGTTTATGGTTAATTTTCCTCTACCTCTAACATGTATTTGACCTGAGCTTGTTAAGGGGAAAATACAATAATCGCCAGCATTATGCCAAGACTTGTAAACTCTAAAACATCTCTCCAAGCATAATATAAAACCACTGAATGTGCAAACCTGTGTTTGTCTGATGCACCAAAAATGGCTAATTTAATTTTCAGATGCTATTGATTTTTTCCCCAACTTCTTTTCATTTTCCTAATGAAACACTTCAGAGAAGTGCAGCACCAGGTTAATAATGAAGTTTTAATTTGCATGGATGCAGACGGAATCACTTAAATTGAATCCAACTTTCTTTCTTTCCATTGCATTGCTCTTAGCTGGTCTGGATCACATCCAACGGAATAAGAATAAGCTTTATATATATAAATATATGTGTACAATAGAGTACAATTGGTTCTTGCCATTTAAAAAGTGTGTGATTCTATGTATATGCATTTGTGAAATACATTTTAATGTTAACAAGAAGAGGTTGTTTAGGTCTTCACTATAAAAGACATGGATAAAGATTATGAGAAATGCATTGATCAGTGGATATGGAACTCCTTAAAGCAAGCTTTCTTTTCAAGATGATTGGGTCATTCATTTCACCACCTAACATATGAAAGTATTGACTGTTCCCACAGCCTCTTTCTTCCCTCTCTAACCCTGCCCAGGCTAAAATATATCAGGAGCCTTACAGTACTCAATAAGTCATGGATTTATTCATTTGCAAAACAGACAAACAAGCAATATATTAAACTGTTCTGTTATTGCAACCGGATGATATTGATCAACATGTTTGTGGTGAGAGTGACAGGGACATGATCTAGTATTTACAAGTGGCTTGTGCTGGCTTCTATTAAAAATCTGAGATAAATTGCATGTGTGTATGAAGTTCCTTTAATGGTAAAGGACACAGTCAACTGCTCCTCTGGATTTAAATGCTTCCACAACAGAAAATGCTGCTTTTACAGAAAGAAGAAAAAAAAAACAAGCTGCAAGGCTGGATATGATTAATTATGAAATATGAACAATGACATTCTGCATTCCATTAATGGTTGAGTAAGTCATTTGGCAAGGAAGTGCTGTCGTTGCGGTGTGGTAAGGGACTGTTCCGTGTAACAGGATTCTCCATTCGGGTTCATCAACAGCTCCAAAACTGAGAGTCACATTTTTCCAGCTCTCACTCACAGATTACAGAAAAAAAAGGCACAGACAAAAGACAGAGGAAGGAGAGAAAATGAGCACCTTCTCTATAAAACTCTCAGATCGGTTATGATCTGAAAAAAAGTATGTGAACTACCATATTTTAAAAAGAAAATATAGGATAATTAATTTATTACATAATTACTGTAAATCATATTTAGATGACAAGAGAAGAAACATTACCAGGTTCTGCATACAACTGTGAACTGTGAACAACAGTGAACATTTACATTTTGCAGATGCTTTTATATTACAGATCAAGCGATTCATCTTAAAAAAGCAAACCTATGCAAGACGTGCTCATAATAACAAGTTTCAGGCATTGTTCAAAAGTACAAGCTACTGTAGAAAGAGAAGGAATAAATAAAAATTAAGGATGAAATCAAATAGTATTGAAAGAGAACATGCCAGTACTGCCATTATGTCAGTAAAAACAGATTTCCCACTCCTGTCTGCCGTTTTGCTGTGCTCGTAGTGTGTGCTCTTCCGTTGCACGGACAAATATGGCAGTGTGTGCTGTAGTATCAATAATCTTCAAGTTCAGCAGAACTTTAACAATATAAAGAGAGAAAACCTTTTAGTTTTAAGCTTTATCTCTATTTAATTTAGAATTTAGTGTTTAATAAATTGTATTATTAAATTCTATTCTCTACTTGCTGAAGGGCCTAGATATATATGAAATATGAGTTTATGTATAAATAAATGTCAAGTTGATAGCTCTCATTTATTCTATCATAATGAACGGTTCTGGTCAATGGTTATGGGTAACAACCATAGTGATCGGTTGTTACATCAGTTGTTATCAGTGATGCTTGCCTTCAGTCATTTAAAAAATGGAGTTATACAAACAAAATATATATATATACTTTCATGTTGTTTTCACATTAATTTGAAGCCTGAATATGACATTTTTAAAATCGCAATTCAAATGTAGTCAACTTCTGCTTGATTAATCGTGATTAGTTTCAGAAAATTAATGTTTATATATGCATATATATATTTATATATGTATCTCACAGATGTCCCTTGAGAGGTGATGATGACAAAGTGAGATGCCTTGTCACAGTGACAAGCTGTTTAAGAATCCATAAAAATACTTCTTTTTTTTTTAAATGGCACATTATTCTGACAGTAGAAACTATACATTTTTCTCCTTTTTTGGTGTGACATTTTGAGCGGACATATTAACCTAAACCAAAACCAGCTCTCCTCCGAGTCATTGTGCACCATCTGCAACACCTTCTCTTTTCCACGCAGAGCTGATTACTGTCCCCATCACTAACGAGCTGCTGCAGTGCTATTGTCAGTGTTCTGACTGAGGACTCACTTAAGGCATTCTGCACCTCATTAACAGTAATAAGTGGTATCTGCCACCTTCTTTGTCAGCAGGGTAAGCAATCAATAGGGTCATTTCACATCATAACAGCTACCGGGGCACATTACTATCTTGTTCATGGCGGGAATAGCAGCCATTAAGAGCTGGCGCAGATTAGATGAGAGGAGAAGACAGATGGAGAGAATTACATATGAGTAAGAGACAGATCAATAAATGGACAGCAATGAAGATAATTCTGCAACCGGGAAAGACGAAGAGAAGCCCCCTGTTCTTCTTTTAAGGGTGTGTGGCTGTGTGTATTGGTGCATACATGTGTGTAGTTCCATGGCCTGTTGCCCCTTGCTGTGTGGTGCCAGTGTGTTTGCACTGTGCTGTCATCACAAAACAACTCTGATCAGGGCTAATTAAAGCACTGCAGAGTCTGAACAGATGCACCCACTCCTTTAATTACAGGAAACCTGGTCTTTAATATTTTATCGAAATGGACTTAAACACGGAACCCCAATGAGTCTGACATTGAGAGGAGGAGATCCTGTAAGCTAAATGCAAATGCAAGAAAGTTTTATTTATTTATGTATTTGTTACATTTTTTTATATATTTATTTATTGCATCATGTTTGTGGGATGCGACTTTGCTTTGTTGTTCTGAGACCCACTGTAGATTTGTGTGCTTAAACAAAAGTCAGGTAATCTTGTCATTAACATATGTAAAGCCTTCGATCTGCAGGGGCACAAAAGACAATTACCAGAAAGGGGGAAAAGATTCTCTTTCTAATCAGCTATTGTACTGTCCGTGTCCGTGTTGTTTAGAAAAAAAGTGTTAAACATCTTCAGTGATCCACCATCTTAAATATTTATATTTCATTTTATCCAAATGGTTAGGCAGAGCGTAAAAAATATATATTAATTATGAGGGATGTTTCAGATGCATAAAAATGTTTGAAATGCGTGGTTTTGGTGGGCAACAAGGAGGCAGGACAATGCTAAACCAAGCAGGCCCAAAGAGAAAAGATGTTTAATCACAAACTGGTGGGCCTCTTCCCACTAATCCATTAGCCAAATGCTTCACTGTAATCATCATAGAAAAAAGAAAGAAAAAACAAATACACACGATCAATTTTTGCCACTTTCTTTATCTTGTTTTCCATCATTTTCTAGGCTAGACACAAAATCCCTTTTAATATAAATAGCTCAATAAGCACAATTACCAACACAGAGTCAGTCAGAGAGAACAATAGTGTAACATAATTATAATAATGATATTGCTGTGGACATGTGTTAACACTTAGCTCAGCCGTGAAACCCGCAATGAGATTGCATGAGCCCAAACACTCTCTATGCGACTCTGCTGAGATGTGATATACTTAATGCTCTTTGATATGTACCACCCATTAAAAATAGATGGCAATAAGTCATTAAAGGCATATGAATTAATTTAATTAGCCATGAACTGCTATATGCAGCAGCATGAGCAAATGCATACTACAAACAGAGAGAATGATGTTGATACGGGTCAGTGTGTTGGCAGGGCCGGATTAACCATTTGGGCATTTGGACACAGGAAAGCTTTGGTGCGTGTACATTGAGTGATGGTGTAGGTGGGATAATCCAACTCAACTTATTAGCTCACACACGCAAACAAGATTTATTTCATCAAAGCAAACCAACCCATGGTCAGAGCAGAAGAGAGGCAACAGCATAAATAAATAATTCACATACACGCAGATCACATCAAAACACATCAGCTTGGTCACTCAAACTAAACTGGACAGAAGACTTTCAAACAATGTTATCCTTTTAAATGTCATCACCTTATCATTTGTATTAGTACATAACTTTTACTTTTTAAGCACAAAATGTACTTGCCATGCAATACAACCTCACCCAATTGCTTTTCAGGGAGATTCCCAGTAAAAATCACATTCCAGTGGGCTAAAATATTTTTGGTTGGGTTCAGTTGATAAAATCAATCAATCAATCACTTTTATTTAACAATACAGATTGTAGCATAGCACTGAATATGATCAAGTTTAGTGTATTTTATAATTCCACTGTATTTTATAGTTCAGAGCATGTCAGAGATAATGTAACACAAAGTAAATATTAATATGCTTTATAGCCTAATAATGGTTAAACTGCAGAAATGTTAGTCATTTAAGGATTTAAAGTATCCTGTTTAACATTATGTATTTTTCTACACAAGCTGGCAGCAGAAATCACACAGAATGAAATGTCATTTTATATTAAAGCTGCAGTCTGTAATTGTAATAATGCAGTGAGATTATTGTCTGAACAAGGAGTCTGACAATAATCTCACTGCATTATTTCAATTAATGACAAAAAAATGGAATTGGAATTGAAAACTGATATTTCCAACTGACACGCTACCGCAAAAGATAGAAATAACCGACAAAAAAAATTTTTGTAGGTGAAAATACTAGTGGCCTAAGACTTTTGCACAGTAATGTAGGTCTACCATAGCGATTCAGGACAAGCCAAAAACATAGTTTGAAAAATGGATTCATGGTGTACTCGCTTGTTACGTTATATATATATACATATATATATATATATTTTTTTTTTTAAAGACTGCAGCTTTAAGTAAATTAGTAAGCTTCTTTAAATAATGCAATTTAAAACAATGCTATTGATATTACAACTGAATATAGGCTAATAAAATACTAATGCTAATAAAAATGTAATACCCTACGCATTATTGTACCTTAAAATGCTGAAAATAAATCAGTATTGTATTTAAAAATTTGGTAAATACGTTGTACATTGTACATTTCAGTGCCTGCGAAAACATAGGCAAATGTAAAAACCATTTTTAAAACCACATTTACATAAAATGCATACAAATTCTCATTATATTATTTTGTCATTACATGCCATTTTCATGACTATGACAGGGTTTGTGACCAAGTCTTTTACTCAGTTTATAGGATATCAAGTGCTTAGCTCAAGACCTCTTTTGTTCAGTAACAAAAAAAGTGTATGGTGATATGCAGTCTTTAGAGTTAAATGGAATTCACATATGCAACAAATATTCAATGATTAGCATGTTTTTCACTTCTGCATTCAAATTAATTTTGATTATTTTATGCTAATATTTTATATTATTTTTGTATAATTATTATTTCTAAAAAAAAGAGGATATTTGCAATAACTTGGTAAAGAAAGTTTTTCTTCTTTCTTTCTTTCTTTCATGGAGAATCTTATGCTATTGACCAATGTTAAAAAACTGAACTGAACTAAAAAAAATAAAACCATACTAAATCATTAATAATAATCAAAAAACCTTGGTTTCAAAGTCACTCTGTAGCGTGAGAAAAGGTAAGACTGAAAGTGACACATTGGCTAGGGAAATCTCTTAAAGCACTAATACCTCCCATTTTAAACTCCCTAATCTGGGCCTTGTTTTCTCTTCGTCCTCACCCTCTGCCTCCCTTGGTCCTCTCAGGTTAGGTTACAACAGCAAGAATGAGGGAGTACAAGCGGTAACACGAGGTACCATTGGGAGCGATGGCCCTCCTGTCAGTGGTGTGCAGATAACAGGTCCGTACCCCCACCACACATCCCACTTTCAAAATGCTCCAGCCCTTCTCAGGAACTTGCCAAAAGCAAACACCTACTCAATGCCTCAAACACACTTGAACACTCTCACGCATAGTAAACACACACACAGAGAGAGACTCTTAGAGAGGGAGGGATAGAGAAGGCAGACCGAAATCCTCTGTTCCACTGTTTCTCTCCACCTCTCCGCATGCGTCTTGTCAAATTTTCTTCAGCTAGTATTGTCACCGGATATGTATTTTTCTTAAAAGTCACAGTTTAAAGGGACTGAAATCCCTCTTAGTGTGTGCCACTGTATATTAGCCTCACCTTCTACTATTTGTTCAACCAAGTGTTTTCATGTCTCTCTCTCTCCCATTTGAAGTGCTCAGTCAAAGGCTTCCTCAGCCATTCTCCTGAGGCCCAGACAAGGACCTTTGACACTCTTGTGGCAATAAAACATTAATGCGACTTGGAATCTGAACACAATGCAATTTCCCTGGTTTAACCTGAAAGGAATGCACTAGTCACAACAGACTACATCATACTGCCATTAGGCCCTGCCAAGGAACTGCTTTTCTGGCTCTGCTTGGCTGCCTTTGACGGGAAAAGCACAGAAAAAAGGCGGTGAAACAGAGAAAGAGACACACAAAACCCCATACATGCTGAGTTTGCAAAGGGGCCATTTCTGACTTCCTCCGGTGACTGTCTCCACCTACTGTCACACTCATTCACACACACACACAGCATACAGAGAGATGCTCACGTATCTGCTCACATACTGATCTAGGGATTCTTTGGCTGACCTCAACACCTCATAATTCATGTTTTTTTTTTTGTTGTTTTTTTTCAGCAGTCACCACCCCATCTATTTAGCACATGCACAGACATTGCAAACACACGGAAACACAAACATTTTCATGTAAACTGCCCCCCACCCCCCTTAAATATTAATTTAAAACCATAATAATACAAATAAACACAAAAAAAAAAACGCACAAATTGCAGAAAATAAAAAAGCGTTTTTATTTTAGGAAGTTATGCATTTTTCTGTCTGTTTCTGGAGGGTACTTCTTCCCTGAATGGAGTTTCTCTATTAGTGCTATCAAGCTCTAGATTGTTGCTTTATTGAGTGTTTTATGGGAGCTGTGGACAGAGCAAGCGGGCATCAACCTTTCAGCGTCTAATCACACAATACACTAGGGACATGCTGGTTGGGGGGAGTGGTGTCACTCTGCCCATTGAAGAAAGAGAATAAAAACGCATGAAAAAATAAAAAGCAAGAGAGGAGACACAAGGAAGGAAGCAAATAGTACAACTAATGTCAGCTAGCAGTGGTTACTGTGCTCTATATACTGCATGTGTATGAGTGCAGAGGTCACAAACTGGTCAGCAGATGGAGGGTATTTAGGCTAAGTTAACATCCTAAAAACAAACAGTCTCCCACTGAAACACACAGTCCAAAACACACAGTCACTACAGCTACAGTAAGTAGTGGCCAGTGGGTCACCAGAACATCTGCACCTCTTGGAAAAGGTGTAAATATGGTTCAGAGCTGTGAAGCCATTGACAGAAACAAAAATACATTGAAATGTAAAATTACACTACATTAAAGCTCTGACATAAGCGTAAAATGTGTTAACTTGCAAATGTGACATTAACAAGCAATTTCTGCCTGATTTAATTCACTTTTAGATCAACTTAGATATATAAAATAACATTTTTGACTTTGATACCACCTTTTAAGAAAATGGTTATGCTGAAGTCATATTCAAGCTATGCTTGGCACTGTTTCTTAGCTGAGGCATGGACAGGAAGTAAACCCTTATCCCCCACCCCAAATTTTCAGACTGTTTCTAAGCCGTGCCAGAAACTCATCAGCAAATTTCTATTTTGTGGCTTATGTACACACTAATAATATTTGAATGCAGTTGTGAACTGAGCTGAACTGAGCTCATGGTAAATCTATTGCCACTGTGTGTGGCCTGACACAGTCTGGATATGACTCAGCCACTCTCTCCAAGGGAACCTTGGGAACTGCTTATGGAACACTTTGGCTACCTAATAAAAATGTGGACTCTTAGTGCAGCCAAAATCCTATTCTGACCGACTACAACTCCTAGTCAATGTCAGACACAGCTGGGAGACACAGATTCCACTAGATCCTGGCATAACAGATACTGGCCGGGGTTACCCTGAGTTAGCCTAATTATTTCCCTAGTTTCATCCAACTACTGTAGAGGGGTTTAAAAGGAAGAACTCTATCTAAAATTGATGGACTCAACATGGTGATGTACTACAACACAGAAGTGATTTTTTTTCCTCCCCAGGAGATTGCGTAAGTGTTTATGTGGGTGTGGTTGTGTGTCCTCAAGACAGGGAGAAGCTGGGTTTGCTATGGGTCACAGCTGAGGTGTGTCTGCAATATGTGTGTGTGTAAGACAGAATTAACGATAGTTAAAGAGAGAGCGTGTGTGGCCTGACAGAGAGAGAGAGAGAGAGAGCGCAAAAGAGGGGCTAAGGGGAAATGGGAAAGAGTTGTTAAGGAGAAAATGAGCCCACGGCAGCACAACAGTGAGCGGGCGGTGGCAGCTGGCGTACTGTGCTAATTCAGCACTTTAACAAATCAATGCCACTTGACAAGTACTTTCCCAACACATCACATTCAGAAAGCCTCTCTGTGTGCATGTTTGGATGTACATACACAAATCTTTCTTCCATATAAAAGTTACAATGTTTTAGTGGGTGATAATTCTGTCATTATTTAGTCACTCTGATGTCTTTCCAAATCTGTGTGCTGAAAATTTCTGCGAAATACACAAGGATACATTTTAAAGAATGTTCTTAATTGACAGTACTTATTTGGTATGAAT
>JAUMHQ010000044.1:3309601-3324513 GCA_032361165.1 Enteromius paludinosus | reverse complement strand
GCTGAAAATTTCTGCGAAATACACAAGGATACATTTTAAAGAATGTTCTTAATTGACAGTACTTATTTGGTATGAATGTGTTTGCATATAGTGTTGCCAAATCATTATAAAACAAGTAATAATCATAAAAAGATTTACAATACAAAATGTTAATTTCAATATTTAAATAATACATATCAGTAACAAAGTATTAAAATAACATCATATATAATTAATACATACTAAGGACTTACATTACATGTAATTAATACATACTAAGGACATACATACAATAAGCAAGTAATTTAACTTTAGTAAGTAACTTTAATATATGTACGTGGACATTAATGGTTATATTGATCAAAGGAATAGTTGGTTTAGGAGTGTGTGCAGATGTGCACTACAGGTGAAAAAAAATAATTTGCCAGCAATTGATCTGTAATGGTCTTAACCTGCATTTGATCAATTTCTGAAGAAATTCTAAATTGTGGGAAGAGGTTTGAGAGAAGTTTTTTCTCATTTCATTACAGTGAATATGAAATGTAAATGTTTCCTCCTGCTGCAGCTCTCAAAACTTTAAATTAACTTTTAAATATGTGCATTCTAACTACTGCTAGGTTAACTTTTTTGGCATCTGTGAAAATGTAATTCTGCACGACAGTGCAACAATTATTGTTATTATTATTTATTTATTTTGAATCTGAACATGTATGCAAAGAGATTTTTGGCAAATATTGACTGAAACATTTTGGCCTGTTGTTCATATAAACCATTTGTATGGTTAATTAAATACAATGCATGAGCTGTACAGACTACAAGTTCTTTCTGGAACTGACATCTGTGGTCACTACAGACTGTGTATGGAGAAGACCAGCATACCATTTTTCAACATTTCTCTTTTTGGTTTCTACGACATGAGAGTGAGTAATGACATAATGATTTTGCCCTTGGCCCCAGAATGTCCATTTATGTCACACCTCTTTAGGAAATCCGGACTGAGAGAAAAGAGGATAAGAAAGGAGAAGTTAGCCTTTTTCTTTTCTCCTTCTTTCTAGTCTACAGCTCTTTTGACTGAAATCAGGGACAAAAGAAGCATGGTGGGGTCACAGTAAAGGGGACACAAGGTTGTGATCATCTGTCTATCATGCGGTTCTGTCCCTTATTCCTTAATTCAGACTTCAGACTCCAACTGAGGCATCTATATTTTTTATGGACTAAGTGTGCATGTTTTGTTTTGTTTTCCTCATTGTTAGTTATTTACTTGTTTGATTGCCTGCATCATTTGTGTGGCCCATCTGGTTTTCAAGTGTGAAAGTATAAATTAGATTTTTATTATTATTATATTTTTTTCTGTTAATGTGAATAAGAGACCACCCCCTTGAGATGTTCATCCACTCCTTTCAGCAGCTGTAGGCAGTAATAACACACACAAGACCTTTATCAATACTCTTATGTATTCAATTTCAAAACAAGAACATGTTCCCTCTTGTCTGTGTGATGTGGATCAGAGAACGCAGCTCATGCTGGTTCCTTCTAGTAACAAATGTAGCCAGAGGCCTTTTTCAGGTCTAAGGCACGTTGGGCTGTGTGAATTAGCTGTGCACTGAATCTCAAAAATGCATTAACATTTATTCTACACAGACAGAGAAAGACCAAAGACTGCACCTTTAAAGAAAGCAGGCCTCTGCTTCACAATGATGATAATAAAGCCATTAAGACCAAGTGTCTGTCATGTAAGAATATACAAGGGGCTTTAAAAATGCATCCATTCACCATCTTTAAATGTGCACTGGTCAATATGAGTAAGTCGAGGTAATGGAACAATAGCTTTAATAAGATATGCATTCTCACAAATGTCTCCTCTAGAATTTCAATTTTCAAAGGATTTTAATTTGAATATTCATTTCATTAAGCTATTCTCTTACTACAGCCACAATCTTACAGTTTGCATCGTTTTTTTTATTCTACTATTTAAACTAATTTCAGCTACGTCTCATAATAAATTATGCATGTGCAGTATGTTTGTATGCACATACGTTTACATTTACATTTTTGTATGAAACAAATCAAATTAAAAAAAAAAAAAAAAAACATAAATCAAAACACAGTGTTTGTGTCCTTTACAAAATTCCTTTACTCTTGAAGTCATTTGTCTAGACTACAGGACAAGTCAGCAAAGTTGTATCCAAGACAGAGAGAAAGAGAGAGAGAGAGAGTCCATCCTCAACGCTCCCTACTGCCCGTGAGGTGATTACACTCGTCTTTTCCCCAAAGTAAACCGCCCATTCTTATCGCTGCAGTACAGTTAATCCTGCCTCTCTGTCCCTCAGGGGTGTCAGAGAGGTGGGGAGGGGAAACGCTGGAAGGAGAACACATTTGCCACTTGTCTATGACACATAAAACCCGAGGTCCTTCAGGCAATCAACTTTTACCTCACATGTATTTGCTCATCTGAAGACCCCTGCCAGCTCAACTGCTAGTAAAGGGGGGAGGGGGGTCACAGGAGAGACAACCTAAATTAACACTTGACATTCAATACGGTCAGGGCCTTAATTGGCCAGAGCCTTCCTTAGAAAGCAATTTTCTATTCCCCAAACTACCTCAGGAGTGTCGTGCATGAAATGAGGTTGAGGGGGAGCGTATTTGCGTCTGTGTGCGTGTGCATTCATGGCACTACAGACACAGCGTGTTCAGCGGCCTGATGGTCCCTTCTTCACTCTAATGAGTGGAGATCAAATATTGGTACGCGATATGAGTTGTACTGAGACAGAAGCTCCCAACCCCTCTGACAAATGCATGCACACACACACACAGTTCCCCCTCCTTGCTTTTTTATTCTTTGTGAGTTATGACAAGTGTCTGGTGACCACAAAATGCCAGAAGCAACCTCTGGGCACTTTATTTTATGTGCTCACTCTTCTCTAAACAACACACACTTGCACACACCCGCACGGACACAGACAAGACGTGCATAGCGTTTTTTCAGCCCTCACTTCACAGAGGATACCGTTACCGGTGATGCTATTAACGCTTTCAACCTGAAAGGAATTACACTTCCTTTAGCTGATCAGACAGCATTTTAAACTTTTAAATGCATCCTCTATCTGTAATCCCCTCTATGCCATGGGTATTATCAATTGACTTTAAGACCAGATAATGTACCTCTCCCACACATATGCTCCTGGAAATAGAGTTTCACTTCACATGATTATAATCCCCACTCCTTGAATCGTGTAATAGTTGTTGAATGGGTGCAAATCAATAGTGCTGAAATAACAGAAGGCTTGCCTACTGTTAACTGCCCATGTACATCTCGCGCAACGTGAGACGGATTTATCCGCATGGGTCGATGCGATGCGAAGCGCTACCCACTCCCTGAAGCAAACAGGAATTAGCATTTTATTCTTAATATATCTCCAATATTTAAATATTCTTTTGGATATCACTGGTCAATCTTTATAGAAAAATAATGTTACAACCAAAAATTCTGTTAATGTACTCAGTTGTGGCATGTTCTAAAAAAAACAACAACAAAAGAAAAACGTGTAGGCGCCAATAAGGTGAACGCAAAAAAAAAAAATGTACAAACACCCCCGATCCTCTTTTGTGCTGAAAACAGGGCTATTATCAGAGAGTGTCTCCACTCTGCTACAGTCAGCAGCTCCTGATAAGGACAGGGAACTCTGACCTCTTTGGTTGCCTAGATACACTGGCCACTTCATTTGGAGTCTATCACAAGAGCAAATGAGTTTGTTTGAGCTTTAATTGACACCATGGATTGGAGAGAAGCAAGAGCAGTACCGCTCAATATATGACAATAAACCCACCCTAAATCACATCAGCTGTGCATCTGTGAACCATGGCACTGTGACTTTTTAGGCATCATATCTAATTTGATTATTTAACATGCACACATTTACATGCTCTAGGTGATGTGCCAGTACAATCATTTTTAAAATGGAACCCTTTTGATGATTTTTAAGATGCATATGAAAATTGCGTCATTGCTACCCATGCATTTCCATCTGAAATCACAAAATAAATTGTATAACTTAATTTGGCAGACATGAGTTAAGTACACAAAGTAATCCATTTAAAGTGTTTCCAAACTGCAAAAGAAATTAAATAAAAGATAAAAAATAATAATTTAACATCACTGAACCAAGTGATATGCATTAATTTTTAATAACAAATTATATATATATATATATATTAGAAATAACAAAAATAGCAGGTAGAAATAGCCCTTTAAACGTAACAATTGCAGGCTACCTCTTTTTATGGTGCAGCGGTATGTGCACGGAGTGGAATGATCCTGAGATATGCCTCATAAATGTCTATGCTGTGTGTTTCCACAATCGGGGCTGTATCAGTTTAAAGTAAAGCAAGAAAAGCATTTTCCCTCAAACCTAGAGCTACAACACAAAAGATATTTAAATATAAATATGCCTCTAGTTGATTGCCATTGTGGTTGATGACAGGACAAGCCTGCACACACATTCACACACACTTATACACACACTCGCATATCGACATTTTCTACAAATGCTGGCCATAATTCTTCGGGTTAAAACAGAAAAGCACAGATGAAACAGAGGTATTTCAGAGAGCAAAGATCAAAGAAATGTTTACATGCTCAGTAAATTTCCTTTGATATGCAACTTTGTGATGGCGATGAAGGGGGAGTAAGGGAACAGCTTTTTTGCCTCTTTTTTTTTTATAAATCTCATACTGTTTTGTGTTAAATATCCATGTATCTGATATAAGTTCACACATTTCTTTAACGTAAAATTACAAATACTTACTCAATGAACTCTATTCATATTTTTTAATAAGTGGTGACTTTATACCTGGCATTAGTCTTTAGGAACAAGTATCAAAGAATAAACACAAGAATGTCAGTCCAACAGCCAAATAGAGCATTTTTCTTTGCATCAGTATTGCCATTTTTATATGACTTGGACTGAGTGCTTTACTTTCCCGTGCTCAACAACACCAGTGTTGTGTCACTAATGAGGAAAACCACTGTGAGGAACTGAAATTACTGTCATTATCTGCGGACATATGTAACTACAAAAGTAATAATGGTGGAAGGTAGTAATAAAAATAATAATAATAATAATAATGGTAAATCAGCCACAATATTAGATGAAATTATGGTGACACAGTCAAAACAAACAGCAAAATGGAAAATGAGAGACTCTTTCCTGCAGGAGGGGAGTGTGATTTTCTTGTCTGTGTATTGTTGATGAGAGAAATTGCCCTCTTAGCTGTTTAAGATAGCGGCCTCTGAATGTGCCAGTGGCATTGGCAACAATCACAAAAAAAGAAATGTCATGCTCTCATTTTATGGCCCATGTTCCCATTATTATCGTTGGGATGCACAGTTTTCAAAAATTTTGTAGTCTTACTAATTGTTCATTGTTCTCAAACAAACAGGTAATATCATTTAGTAACATAATTTGTTTTATGTGTGTTTTTAGATTTACTGAATAACTGCAGTGCATGCGGTTTTTCATTTTTGTGAGAAGAAAGTAAAATTGGTATTGTTGTTCAGAATTTAAATGTAATTGCTAAAATCTTGATTTTTGATATCCCATAATCATTTTAATCTTGAAAAATTGTATTTCCTAAAAATGTACCTGAACCGTATCTAAGGATATTCTAGCTGCAGATAAAAAAAAGAAAGAAAAAAAATGTTTTGGTTTTACCTACATATCTGCACAGATTTGCCAAAATATTTTCCACATCCCACTGTTTTTTTCTGCAGACAAGAAATGAACATTTGTGACTTGATCAATCACTGGGGGTGCTGACAGATGATTGGCTTACATCACCAGATGTAAGACTCTCACACCTGTTAAATATGTTAAAAGTGATAATAAAATCATGTGAGAGCTTGAAGAGCATAATTTGTCAGGATCTCAGGTGGTGTAAAGTTGAAATGTGAGACTGACTGCAGCGTCCTAGAGTTAAAGATGAAACCCAGTGGTAAAGTGAAAACACTCAGCATGCTTTGGGGTCTGACTGTCTGATTTGAATGACCTTTACGGAAGGGCAGGTGTTTTCTGGATTGGACGTGGCATAACTCCATACCAGTGAAGGTCTCAGAGGACTTGATAACTGACTCCAGTGACTCTAACTGACTCTTGTTAGAGCAACTGTAAATCATAATGGAACCTCTTACCGGCATTCCGGGACTAAAGCTCTCAGGCGCAGACAGCAGCGGCGGCAGTAGTATGGTTAGTGGGAAACCTGAAAATCGTCTCAGTTTATCAGATGCTTTTGTATTCAATACTGATAAATACATGTGCAGATCAAGATCAAGTTTAATCTATGTATCTGGGTTTATCAAATTTATATCATTTCATCTTTTTTATTCAGTGTAATCAGCAAATAAAAAAAAAGACTTCTACTCCTAACTAGGTTATGATACCTCTGCTCACTCTTAAATAATTTAGGATTGAGACCTTAACATTTACGAACATTTATTCTTAAGTGTAGCAGAAAATCCAAATTGCATCATTCTTAGTGTTTTGCCACACTTAAGACTAACATTTTACTTTAAGCAGCACTGTAAATAGCACCACATGTCTGTTGAATAGATTGAAATATACAATATACATTTAAAACACATTTAAATATATTCACAACTAGACGTTTTGTGTAAGGTATACAATTGTTTTTTTTGCCTTTTTGTAGAGTATTTAAAACATGTATTAATAAAATGTTTATGCAAATTTTTGTGTGGATCAGTGTATATTTACATGGAGGTGGTAGTATACAGGGTGTCTCATCTGCAGGAACACAGTCCCCTAGGTCTCGCCTATCAGATCTGTCTCTAGATGAGGTCTAAGAGGCCTCTCTCACACACACACACACACACACACTCACTCTCTCTCTCTCTCTCTCTCTTTCTCAGATCTCTAAGGTCTGAAGGGCAGCTGCTGCATTCTGATTGTGTCAGGCGCTCGGGGAACTAACAAGACGCAGAATGATGGTAATGTCCCCTCATTACCGTTACGCCGGGGGTGGTGACATCCTGACTCTAAGACTATTGAAACAGCAGTTTCCCTTTTAACCAGGACTTCCCTTCTGTTCCAAAAAAAAAAAAAACTTTTTAAAGCTTTGACTACCTTGACAAAGACCAAAAATACACTGGAAAAAATTGTTCCACCTAAATTAACAAATTTATATTTTCCCCTCAAAAGATCTAAACATATTAAATATCACTGAATCAGCCTGTAAATGCATTAATATATAACAACAAAACAAAAATGCGTTTTTATGCGTTGAATCAGGTAGAAACAGATCTTTAATGTAGTACTTGCATGTGAACACTACAGAGTACTGGTGCATCAAAAACCAGCTGAAACTACTTTATAAACTAAGCAAATATAGACATCTGTTTCTTTGCTATCCTTTATTTGAGCGGTTAAAGAATTGTTTTACATTCGTTACTTCACAAATATAAATTTGGCTTTAATGAAGGGAATCAATGCAAAGTGTTGTCACTATTAAAAATAATTATTCAACCTTTTGCAATAGTTTCAAACGGCTTCTATTTGTGTCAAGTGTTTAACAATGTAATCTGCATTTACTCATGGGAAAACACAGCTACCAACACTCATTTCAGCACTCATCATCCTGATAAGAGCAGAGCAGTTGGTCTGACATTTTTAGCATGTCTATGTCTATGGCAATGACCGTATCCATGTGTCGCCACAGAGAGCGCAACATCACCTCTTCTCTTCTATGCTACACTGGAGACAGTATTGCTCCGTTTTCTGACACTCCAGAAATATATTCCAGAACGAACATGTGAGTGGCCGTGTCACCCCTGAGGACAGACAGAGAGCAGAGAAGAAGCACTGCACGAGCATGTGAGTGATGTGCCCAGTGTCAGCTATTGATCATAGCCCAAGGAACACACAGATCTCAAACACCTACTCATATCCACTCACCGCTCCAGAGAATAAAGAAAAGATAGCAACCAAATCTTTAGTGAAGCTGAATGAAAATCTTAACTGGATCGATTTGTGTGCTTTTCAGTGTGGGACTGGGGGTTGAGGGAGGGGGGAGGTTGTCCCCGTTGTGAAGTGCTGATGAATCTGCCTCCAAACTGGCTGCAAGCCAGTATCACAGAAGAGTGAATTTCTCTACCCACCAGGGACCACTTCCCCTTTCCCCAAAAACAACCTGCTTATGTCCCACACTTTTACTCGCTCCCTCTCTTCATCGCTTCGCTTTGAAATATTAAAGATGAACAAAAATGTAAAAAAGAAAGCAAGAATAAGAACGCAATTTAAAAAATTGTGCAAAAACTGGGGTTTAAGATGATACAATAGCAGACATCTAATTTTAAGAAAGAAAACATTCTTCTTTTTTGTTTGAAGAATGTTCAAAACGCAATAACAGAGTATAATGATTTTTCTCAAGAGCATTTCAGCTTAATATTCTAACACTGCTTTGTAAACAGTGAAATTGAGGGAATTAAATCATGAATATTAAAACTAATTTTTTTTATAAACAACATGCTTATAAAAAGCCATAACTGTAGCATATTGATTAATACACTAATTGTGTAATCGCTTAAATGGAATGGGAAATACTGAATAGTCTGTTTATTTGTTTGTTTGTTTTGTCAGGGCAGAAACAACAATACCTCCCGCAAATCGCCTCGACAGTAGAGATGTAGGAAGATGTGTAGGCAGCACAATAGTTGGCATGAATCGCTTATGTACGGCCATAATAAACACACGTTGACACACACTGAAAAACTCTCGTATCCAGTCGCCAAACATATCTCGCCCTTTTCTCTCTCATCTTCTCATCACCTCTACATGCACCTTTTTGTAACTCTTGACTTCCACAATAAAACACTCCAGCAAGCACTCTCGCTTTACCACAAAAACAGTGAAATAAGTTTACCACTCTCTCTCTGATCCTCTCCCCGCCCTCTCCGCTTCCTCCACATTCCAGTTTCTCCTTGAAAACATTAAGAGGCTGTCTGTCAGGGAAAGCGAGAGGAATTAGGAAAGAAAGCATCCCTGAGCCAGGTGAGATTACTCCCCTCAACTGAGTCCATTACTTAACAGGGTCAGTAGTTAACGGCAGGAGCCAGATCCGTTCAGCACAAAGACCTCTGAACCAGCAGCCTCTCTTCTGTACAGTGGCGCAATAATTCGCAGAGCTGTCCACAAACGAAAACTGAAATCTAAGTTTCCCTTCAGTTGCCGCTTTGCTTAATAAAACACTGTAATTTTTTGTTCATGTGCTCAAACCAGTGACTAAAGAGGCTAGCCCATTTTAGCAGCCCATCTAATTTGCCTTGGTTTTGACAATGACCCTGTGACAGGCACCTTCCTGCCACCAAAGGTTGAAACAGTCACGCTTCCTGTGGCTGCTCCATCTTAGTCAGCACTAGCTGCACCGATGGTATTGGCACTGCCCTGGGCTCTGCTCTATCTGCCGAGAAAAGGTGGTGGGTGTCTCCCTAACCACATATCCTCTTTCACTCTCCTCTCCTCTCCTCCACTCCACCCTTCTCTTTCTCTCAACCAAGGCCAGCCAAGAGTCGTTTCATCTCGCACCCACACACACATGCAGCACACAGAGGGGAAAAAAGAGAAAAAAAGACACTTCGCTATAATCACGTGTACACACACACACACACACTCCTGTACACATACTCAAACATACACCTGATCAAAAAGGAGAGCGAGCGACAAATAAAGAACTACGAAGAGCTACTTACTAACGCACTACGGACTGACCACTAACGTATATGATCAGAAGACCGCACAATTTAAGTCTAAAAAAAAGTCCTTAAAAAGAAGAAAAAGCAAGTAGAGTAATGTAAAAAAAGGGACCTTATTAGTTCACGTAGCCTATGAGTTGTATTCGGGAAGGCTTATATATAGATATGTAAAAAAAAAAAAAAAAAAAAAAAAAAAAAAAAAAAAACATAAACCGCTTAGCCTATAATTAGCCCAATTGCAGGTGTAATTTTTTTCCCCTTCCTCCGAACCGCGTTTAGTTTTCAGATCTCAAAATATAAGAGAACATTATACTACGTTTAATTTCATAAAATAAAATAAATTAAATTAAATTAAAGCAGTTGTATATATGGACAAATTGAACACATTCGGCCAGCTCTTTTATGGCTGTTTTAGGTTTAATTTTAACACTTACTTTTACTATTTAAGTCTACATGTCGCACCCGCAGCCCGAAGATTTTTAGTTTTTGCGTCTTTCATTTCATCCTTCAAGACGTTAAAATTTGGGAGTAATGATCCAATTACAGTCTTTTACATTTTATGTGGCGATTAAATTAATTCGCTGCTAAATAAGACTGGCGTTTTCAGAAAATCGCTTTGCAGAAAAATCTTTAATTTTCAGTTTCATTCGTTTTTAAATGATATTAATAGTACTAATAATAATGATAATAATAATAATAATAAATTCAGCATTAATAACAACAACTTATTTTTCCGTTGCCGTTGTATTAGCCTGATAATCCTTTAAACGAAAATCTCTCGAAAGTTGTTATATAAAATCTACACATTTACAATATAATATAATTTTACATTTATGTTTATTTTAAATGCAATAGGCAACAGGGGGAAATAACAAGATAGCAACTTTTGCGAACATAAGAGGATGCTGAGAGAGACTCAGAGAGAGTGGTGGACCAGCATCACAGGTTTCACGGGAGATCTGATCAGATTCAGCACCAGAGAAGCGTTTACAATGTGAACTGATCACAGCCTTGTTTCAGCACCGCGTGTCAAATGAATCACATCAAATGAAGAACCTTTAAGTGCTCGTTCATACTGCAGCCGATTAGTCAAGATTGAGCAATTAGAACCCATTAATAACCAAACCCACATTAACAAAACTAGGCTGCTGCATAAAATAAACCCCAGCACAGGCATGCAGAATATTTGCTCATGTGGTTTTGATATTAATATCGACCATTACACGTGGTCAGTAGAGCCAGTATCATTTATGGAAATGCGCAGGTACTTTTAATTAAAAGAAGAAGAAAAAAAAGTAGAAGAAGAAATCGGAATCGGAAATTAATGGAAGATTAAGGTGTCTTGATCTTATTGATAACAGTAAATCTACAGGTAAAGCTGAAATTAACTTTAAACGCATACATTTGGTTTAAATTACACGCTCAAAAAGGTTTTCAGACGATTTTTTAAAAATACATTGGAATACGAACTACATTTAAAAAATACGCTTGAGCAGAAACTCACATTTAGGGGAAACAGATGCAAGTGTTGCACTGCCTTTTTTTCTTTCTTTTTTTTAAATATGAAGCAATGTTTTTTAAAAATCAGAGCAATTCATATATTTTTGTTGATTATAAACAATAGTCTTTGTTTTTCTTTTTTACATGTCTCTAGAGGTCTTTTTTGACATTCAATCATAAATGTTTTCATGCACTCATATACTGTATGGTATTTAAGCAGAACAACACCATTTGAAGAGCTGAGGCGATATTGTTCTGACAAAATAATTGATAGCAGCCACACTACGCTGTCCTCAAAGTTCAGTACATACCAGACTCTTTAAATAAAATTATTATATTCAATGATTATTGATTAATTTACAATCAAATTCAAATAAACTGCATTAGACTTAGGACACTCATATTTTATGTCAAGGACCAACGGTATAAACACGTAATCACCCGTTTCACATGTTCAAAGTTGCGTCGCAATACAAGAATGCAGAAGAAACTATTTAGAGTAATTGACTTGTTTACTAAACGCCTAGGTGTACACAGAATGGCCGTTAACATGTCAAAACTGTAAGAACCCTTCAAAGCTCATAGTGTTTTCGTGAAGGTTTTAAGCGCAGGACTGAATCCACCTGCGCCGGAGCTCCGATGCGCCGCAACGCTCAGCGCGCGACTGATCAGTACAATTCAAATCTTTATTCTCACTCAGATTCTGCATTGCTAAGTCAACTACGACCGCGCAGAGTAAAACGTTTCAATACAAATAACACATCATTATTTATTGAAACATAAACTTAACGAAATATATATTTTTAATATGAAATAAAATCTAAATTGTTATTCATATCCGTTTATGGGATTCTGGTTAAATCGATACGCATATCGGTGGGTGTCTCAGATAAAAAGACCAGATCGTGTTCAAAAAAAAAAAAAGTTTGTAAGGAATCTGGAAAGATATGTGGATGGACCCCCATTGTTGGCCAAAGGGAGTCCAGGGGCCTGTGCTCGTATCAGCGTGTGCATGGCACAGAGAAACCAGCCCTGATGATTAATGTTCTGCTCACCATCTCTCCCACCACAGACCCCGATCCCCCTCCCTTAAACATTCTGTCCTGATAAAAGCATTCAACACAGGAACTTTACAATAACGACACACAATGTTATAGAGCTGTAGATTCAACACAGTCATGGAATCTTTTCTGCTTTTAGAGGATGATGATGTTAAGGACGCCAGCAACAAGCAGATGAAGTCAATTAGATGTGTGCCACAGCCTGATCTACCAAGGGTCACCAAAACAAAATGAAAACCTCCCACACGCACCCTATGCATATTCACTAATGCATTTTGTAAATGCTAACTTTTCTTCAACACTCAAAAACTTAACAAAGAAGGCTGAAATTTGTCACAACGGGTCTCAGCCACTAAACTACTCAAACAAGTGAAGCAAAACAAAGCTTACACTAGTGTTACACCAACCTTTTTTTCCCCCACACATTCACAGATATGCAAAAAAATAAAACTAAATAAAAAAAATGAAAATCATGCTTACGCACAAACATAAAATTTTTTTTTACACACAAATAACAGCTACACAGAAAGACAGCATGCCACTGACCTGCTGGGACATTCTGAAGAGGAGGTTGCTGTCAGTGCTCTGCTGTGTCCATGTCCCCATGAAGCCCGGCTCGGCGCTGGCCGGTCTGGTGCTGAACTGCATGGAGCTTTCTCCTTCTCCTCCTCCTCCCCCTGCACCGCTGCTGCTGCTCCTGCTGCTGGCTCTGGCCGTGGACTCGCGTGCCCTCTCTCGATCTCGTTCTCTCCGCACCACACCGCCTCTCACATCCAGCTCTGTCTCCTCAGACTGCCGGCAGAGAAGAGGGGGAAGGGGGGTGGACAGGGGAGCCGGAGAGAAAAGTACGTGAAGGTGGAGGTTCAAAGAGGCAAAGGGTGACTGCTCTGTTCTTTTTTTCTCTTCTGTCCTATTCTTTCTTTTTTCTTTCTTTCTTTTCGTTTTGTCTCTCTCTCTTTGCTATCTTCTCTTGAGAGAGGGGGGAAAGTGGAGGGTCTTGCCTGCCAGTAGCAGGAGGAGTGTGTTGAGTTAATTCAGGAGCAGGGCTGCACAATGCATATTTCCTCTGGGGCATGTGGTGGTAGAGGGCAGGATGAGTGGAGTGTCGGAGGTAAGGAGGGAGGAAGAGAGGGATGGGGGTGTGAATTGAAGTGAAGTGAAGGAGGGAGAGAAAAAAAGGGGGATGGCAAAAAATTAAGAAGGAGATGGTGAAGGAGAGAAGTAGCTTTTTTGTCCTTACAGACCCCCCCCCCCAAACACACACTTTTATTTTTTCCGAAATGTCAGTCAGGCTGTGTATGGGCTGTCCTCCAAACATACACGGACATATACACAAACATAGATTCCAAACAGAAATCAATCGTCAGACAAACTTTGTCACTAGCAACCTGCCCTTTGAACCCTTTGCACACCTCAACACACAGTAAAAAAAAAAAAAACATTGCTTATATTTCGCTCGCAAACTACACATTTGCTCCTCCGGTGACTATGCCTCATATCTTCTGATCTACACCAACTATCATATCGCTTTAACCGTTCTTTAAAAAAGTTTGATTGAAAAGAAAGCAACAAAAATGACTTGTAAACAATTTCTCTAAAAGCACAAGACAAATCATCCCTTCCTTCTCCCCAAAAGGTGCCCTCTCTCACCAGCGTGTCCAGCGTGGTTTTCCTCCCAGCTGTGTGGAGATCAGGTGTTGGAGTGTCAGTTCCAAAGCAGCCCCTCCTCTCTCTCTTTCTCTTTCTCCTTCCCTCTCTTTCTCTTTACTGCTTTCTTTCTTCGGGCCCCTTCTCGCCCTCAGAGATGCCTGTCCTCTGTCTTCAGACTAACTCCAGCTAGCGCTGTGTCAGTGTGCATGTGCGTGCAGCCGTGAGTACATGTGTGTTGTTGTGAGGTAGAGCATGTGTGTGTCGGGCCGCAGCGCGTCTGAGTTAACTGCTCCTCTCTTCTTGCTGGCACTCAATGACACGGCTCCTCTCTCTCCTCCACTGATCTGCTTTCCCACTGAGAGGGAGAGAGAGGGAGAGAGAGAGAGCAGGAGGGGAAAGGGTTGTCCCTGTCTTATTACCAGCTCTCCATGCCTGATGCTTCTCCACTCCAGACCTCAGTGGGATTGAGCCACTCTCTAATACGTGCACTCTCTCTCTCTCATATGCAGAACTGGCCCATCCACACAACTATTCCAAGCAAATAATGCATTTGTCAATACAATTGGACAAGCTCCAACTTCTATAATAACCTCAATGCTAAACGAAAAGATGTTTCTGAGCATTTCAATTGTGCTTTTTTATTTTTACTTATTTCGTTCTTACTCTTGACAGGTAGTGAATACGCAAACAGTGTTTGGAAAATTCCTGCAAAAAAGTTAATTATTACATAAAAATAATGAAATCAAAAAGTATTTTATTTCATTGCTTACACATGCTTTCATGTCAACTTTCACAATGTGCGGAAGTAAAGCTGAACGTGTCATAAATCCAGGTATTTTAAGGTGGGCACATAACCATTTGATTTTATTACAAACTCTGATTCCTTTGTCTGTTTTTTTTCTCCCCTAGTATTAAACAGCTCTAGCTAATGGTTCTATGTAATCAGTCCACGGGGGCGGGGG
>JAUMHQ010000044.1:3284893-3299031 GCA_032361165.1 Enteromius paludinosus | reverse complement strand
GATAGATAGATAGATAGATAGATAGATAGATAGATAGATAGATAGATAGATAGATAGATAGATAGATAGATAGAGATATTTAATGTGGTTAAGTAATCTTATGTTCTCTGGTAAATAAACATTCACACTGACTCACAAACACTCCAGAATTTCCATTCATTACCTGTGAATTCACAGTACAGTGTTGAAAACTTTGCAAAGGAAGCAACCAGAGACAGAGAGAGATAGTGACACAAATTGTGAAGCTTTCCTATTCTGCATATAAGAATCACTGGTGCATGTCCCTGGAGCTCCTGATTAGGTTTACTCACTCACACGCCTGTCATCAATTACTCCTCTTTGACACATGGACCAGTCCACTTCATGGTGCACACAGGGGGTTTCCCACACTCAGAATGGTGTAGCCCTCACAGATAAATGGAAAGTGGGGTGGGGGGGCAACGAATACCAACTTAAATTAAATGACTTGCTGTGACGCATACCATACTTCCTAAAGCACATCCAACACCATTCTCCCTACGTGCTTTTGATAATGTTGCAATGTTATGACCTCATGAGGGACGATCCAGAAAGCTGTCTGCCATCTGATTCCAATGCCCGAGCTCCGAGAGGAAGCAAAAACATGTGTGTCCTATTAGCCAGGGGACATTTATTGATGGCGCAAGCTGTCGTAGAACATGAATGTTAACAATCAGGAAACAAGGGCCTGCATGCAGTACAGTACTGATGAGCATAAGTCTGCAATGAATCACATCTGAAAATGAGGCAGAGGTGCTACGATATCCTGAGAAAGAAACACAAAAAAGAAAGAAAGAATGAAAGGTTCATGAGGTGAACCTTTCAATCCCTAAAATATAAAATAAACTCATGATAAAGCCTATGTCTTTTAGCATTTGTAATACCTTGCAATACATTGTTTCCAAATGTTTTTGTTTTTTAACCCTTTCACACACACACACACACACTTTTGGCCCTTTTGTACCTTCCCCCGTTGTGTCTTTATTCCCTCTTGTTCTAGAGACAGGACTGTAGAGCAGCAGCAGAGACCACAGTCCCTTTCACTCAGAGACTGAATAATTTAGCCACTCTTTACTCTTCTCCTGCCTGCCACCCATTAAAACTGTTAGCCTCTTGAATGCACCCGCCACCCTGTTTTTTCATCCCGCAGTGCCGTAAGACCTTCTCGCTTTGCTCTAGCCTTTTAAAATGCTGTGATGAGTGTGTATGTGTGTAGAGTAGTCGCTTGAGTGGCTCTCTGTCATGGCAGTAAATAAATAAATAAGCAGGTGTGTATAAATGTGTAAATAGGGCTGGCCACAGAGCTGACAACTGAGAGAGAGCCACCATGCTGCATCATGACAAGACGAGAGAGAAGTGTATCTCTAGGGTACTGTCCACTTCATGTCTTTCACTCCTCTCTTTCTCGCTCTCTTTCTCAGGCGTGCAGTGACCAGACTCACTCTCACTTACAGAACCTCTAGATTTTGATTAGGCTCAGTCCAGGGCTGGTCACACCGCGGCTTTTTGGTGTTAATTCAGAGGGCGCCCCAGAAAGAGTGATGAGCTACTTTACCACCACTTTCTGCCAGTGTTTCTGCCTCTTGAGAAAACCCTTTGCACTCTTGCTCTTTATTTTCTTGTTTTCTGTTTTTCCTCCACTGATTGTCATATTTCCTTCCAGATCATTATATATACTTTACCTTTACTTTAATCACATTTTAATTGCATTGCATTTATTAAATATGTCTCTTTGCTTATGCAAGTATGTACACTGCTAAAAAACATTTTTGAATTAAGTAACAAGAAGGGGAAACATTTGAGTGTGTATATGTCACGGGTGTAAAATACTTGAGTCATTTTACTTGATTTCAGTACTTTCATATTATTTTGGGATGTTTATACATTATACAATTTAAAAGTAACACTTTAGAACAGGGAACACTTGTTCAATATTAACTGTGACGTTTCCTAAATAAATTCCTAATTTGCTGCTTATTTATAGTTATAAAGTAGTTGTTAAGTTTAGGTATTGGATAATAATAAATGGTTATATTTTCTGGTAATATGAACGCTAATAACTTAAACTGACTACTTGTGCTTTTACTTAATTACATTTCTAAAGAAAAACTAAATATATTTTATACTCGTTTCCACTCTTTTAATACATGTTATTATTGTTTTTTTGGGGTTTTTTTTATGAAATATTACAAATCCCCATAAAGTGCTTTATTGAGCATTGTATGTTAAATTAATTATTCATCATGTTTGTCAATGTTATTTCTGGGAAGTTCTTTTATAATGATTTGTGTAACAGTTAACAGTCAATTAATTATTTCTTTAATCTATAAATAACTACATTTCCCCAAATATTGATTAATCTAATTATTTGCAAATAATCTTATATCAATAATTGTGGACAAAAAAACTCTAATTGTCCCAAATAAACAAAGAAAAGATTAATTATTGCTACCGACAGGAGTGTTAAAGAGACAGAACAAAAAATGTCCCTTCTGTCTGCATTTTCTGGCCTCTTCGTCACATCTGGCTCTTTAAAGGGACAGTCAACCCTAAAATTTAAATTCTCGAATGATTTACTCACACTCATGCTGTCCCAGATATTTATGACTTATTTCCATATAACTTGCTTTCCATATCTATTGTCAGTATAATCCAAGTCTACAGGACCACTTTAAAAACCACACAAAATGAATATGGTTTAAAATAAGTTTAAAAATAAGTTTAAAATAGCATTTTTACATATGCCTATTATTTTACTCATCTATTATCTATTGTGTAATTGTGTATCATTAGCCCTTTGGACGGGACTAGTTTTACAGGGGGTCATTCGAAAAATGTTTGTTTTACAGACGTACTTGGTGATTTTAATCCCGTCTGAATCTGCAATGTCTGTGTTTTTCTCTCACAACCTCTGTGATAATTCCAGAGCAAATTACCTACTGTTTTTTTAGCAAACTCAGTGGTCCTCTCTGAAAACTAATCCTGTCCGAATGCGATGTCGGTGATTGTCGGAGATATTTTTTTTTACAATGCGTTTGCTTGTGTGTTTTGGCCAACGCGATATGCCGTAGATGCTCTTACCACACCAACGTTTTATATATTTTGAGGTAGAAAAAAAATTAATAAACACAAATTAAGAACCTGATCATGTAAACTGTTAAGACCGTCTATTGTAATATCAGTATCAGGTAAGATTACTCACGTTCATTCTTGCACTCTTACTCACACTTACATATGTTTTAATTATCAAAATTAAACATGGGTTTACTACAAATAAAAAACATAATAGTTAAAATAAAGTAACCACACATTAACATGTTTTTTTCTGTACTAGACATTTAGCTTCACCAGGGTATTTGTGATTATACTAATTGTAATCAATCTGAATGACAATAGCAATGCACGCATACAGAGCGCGTGATCTCTGTGACGCCCAGATGTACAAAACAGACACGGCCACTTCTGTAATAAACATGGATATGTTAGTCCCGTTTGAAATGGTACATCAAAATCGCGGATGTCAGGTGATAACGATCGAAACTCATACATAGTTTAGAAAACTAGTCCCGTCCGAATAGGGCTATTTACTGCATAGCTCCTTTGGACGTCTTGTACAATTGCATTATATGCAGATGTGTTTTTTTCTTTTCTTTTATTTTCTTTTCTAAAAGTCTTAGTGTGTATTCATCTGATTTAAAAAAAAATTATGTACACACAGGATCATATGAGTATTGTAAACAATATGGTACTGTATCCCTTTAAGGGCTGTATTTAATGTTTTTCAAATCTGCTGCATTTTGAGAAAAATAAAAAAGTTGCTACTTATTCAATTTACTAAATAGAAACAAGTTATTCTAAAACGGTAACACTTTGCGGCAAGGGTACATGAATTACCATGAATTCATGCATAAATTAATGCATCATTATGCCTTACTTCATGCAGTAATATCTCATGATTTATTTTTTACTATCTTTACTATCTACTTTGGATAAAAAAAAATTGCATTATTTTGTGCAGATAAAACAACTTAATGTAAGAACTAATGTTTTGTTGTTGTTGTTATTTTGACAGAACAACAGACAGATAATTACAACCATTTATTTATTGCAAAAAATGTCAAAATCAGTACCAAAATTATGCTGCAGTAGCAGTCCTCTCTGGCTGAATATAGTAGGTTTGTATGAGGTGAAGAACTCAACTTAATTTGTCAATCGCTGAAAATATTATCCAAATTATTATTCCTATTCTCTCTAAAGTCACATACGCATCATTCAAACACACCTGAAACACGGCATGTCGCAATTTGTTACGACACAGGCAAGCCAATGAGCGTTCAATTTTAACCTGCCATAAAACCTGTCACAATTTGGATCCGCCCTCGTCTGACCCTTTCGTTACAGAATACTCAGCCAAACAAGGACCCAGCGGCTTTTGCCACAGACATTGGCCAGGTGTGAGTACAGCACGTTTTCTGTTAGCTCTGGAGCTGGAGATCGTTCATTGGAGGAGTATATACGTGAGTATTTGTGCTTTGATTTTTACTTGGACTTGCCATACTTTGCCCTGATTTACTTTTTCTGTGAGGGAGTGGATCAGCCACTAAAATCCTGACTGTTCCGTGAGGTCCCCCAGTCATCACTTGCTGAATTCATGGACTTTGCTCTGCTGTGTGTGGGCTCTTCCTTAATTGTGGGGATTGCCAACCAAGATGATCGCCAACCCAGAACCACAGCCCAAGAGAGCCACCAACCCAGAGCCACAACCACAGTCCAAGATGGCCGCCAATCCAGAGCCCCAGCCACTGCCCAAGATGGCTGCCAACCCAGAGCTATTGCACAAGATGGCCCCTAACCCTGAGCCTCTAAACAAGATGGCTATCACACCAGATCCTCCAGCCTCTACGGATTTCAAGCTACAGTCTCCAGTCACCTCGGATGTTACTCCAATGTTCAGCAGCATCAAGGTAAGGGCACTTGGAGACACCTAGGCTTTCCGTAAGCCTTTGGTGCTCTTGTCCAACCTGGCGGAGTGCCCACTGATGTCAGTGATTCTCAAGTCCACCCCAGAGTCCCTAGTGGTGTCGGTGCAGACTATAGATCCTCTGGAGGCCATTGAACGCTCATTATGCCCAGTCACAGCCACAGAACCCATGGATCTCTTGTCCTGCCCTGCCACAGCTATGGAAGCAGTCTCTGAACCCTGGTCATGCTTTGCTACAGTCACAGAGGACATTGTACCCTCATCCTGGCCAGTTACGGCCACCAGGGTCTCCATAGAACCAACGCCTCATCTTGCTATGACTAAGGAAGCTGCCCATGAGTCTTTATCTTGCCCAGTCTCAGCCATAAGGACCACTATTAGCCTCTTGTCCTGTCCTGTCACACCTATGGAAGCTGTTATTGAGTCTGTGTGCTGCCCTGTAATGGCCACAGAGGCCATTGAACACATTGAACATTGCCCAGTCACAGCCAGAAGGATCGCCAGGGAGGCTCTGTCCTTCCCTGCTCTGGCCACATTGACCACCCTTGAACTCTCGTCCTGCCCTGCTCCAGCCAAAGGAGGCCATCCTTGAACTTTCGTCCTGCCCTCCTCCGGCCTCAGTGACGACTCTTGAACTCTCGTCCTGCCCTGTTCCAGCCATGGAGGCCATCCTCGAACTCTTGTCCTGCCCTGTTCCAGCCATGGAAGTCATCCTCAAACTCTTGTCCTACCCTGTTCAGGCCAAGAAGGCCATCCATGAGCTCTCGTCCTGCTCTGACCATGGGGGTCAACCTCGAACTCTCATCCTGCCCTGTTCCGACCATGAAGACTACCTGCTACCACGCAGCCTGCTCTGTCCTGACCGAAAAGGCCTTCAATAACCCCTCTTTGCTCTTTCTTACAGTCACGTCTGCTCTGCCCTGGTCTCCTGTGCCACTCTGGCCTCCTGTTTCTCCTGCACCACCCTGGTGGGCTCCCATTCCACCAGCACCACCCTGGAAGTCCTTTGTCCCGCCGTTCTTGGCCCGCCGGCTCCGCCCTGGAGGGTCTTTCTGCCATCTGCTCCACTTTGGAGGGTCTCTCTCCCGCTTGGTCCGCCTTGGTCCTCCTATGAACCCGAGGCATGTACTGTCTCGGCCAAAGAGGCTGTAGTTAATCTCTCTGTGCTCTCTGTTCCAGTCCCATCTACTTTGCCTTGGAGGGTGTCTCAGCTGACTGCTCTGCACTGGAGGGCATCTCTCTAGGTGTGTGTGTTTGTGGGGGGGGAGGGGGTTTGAGAACTTTTATTTTTAATGTTTGTCTCCGGCTGCACCTGGCTTCCCTTGTGTCTTGTTAGTTGCCATAACAATTTATCAGCTCCGCCCCTCATTTATCCTTTTATCTCCTCTTAATAAAGTGTTCTCTTGCGTTTGTCTAACCGCTGAGCATTGTGAGTGTTTTCCTCCCTTGTCTCTTGTTTTCTGTTTTTGACTCCCCCATCTACCGACCTCACTTCGCCTGTATGCTTACTGTCTTTGTTTACCCCCTATTGGACTCTGTTTATCTATCGACCGACCCTCGCTACCCTTCTGGATTTCCCTGTACGCTGTTGTCTTCGCCATACCTGTCTGCCGCTCTTGAACTCTCATCCTGCCCTGTTCCTGCCATGGAGGCCATCCTCGAACTCTTGTCCTGCCCTGTTCCAGCCATGGAAGTCATCCTCGAACTCTTGTCCTACCCTGTTCAGGCCACGAAGGCCATCCATTAGCTCTCGTCCTGCTCTGACCATGGGGGTCAACCTCGAACTCTCATCCTGCCCTGTTCCGACCATGAAGACTACCTGCTACCACGCAGCCTGCTCTGTCCTGACCAGAAACTCTACCCTTCTGGATTTCCCTGTACGCTGTTGTCTTCGCCATCCCTGTCTGCCGCTGTTTGACCCTACCCTGTTTGACCATGCCTGTAAATAAAAGCCAGCATATGGATCCGCCCTCATCGGACCCTTTTGATACACCATGGAATATTTTGCATATGTTTGTGCAATATATGTACAGTATATATGATAAAACTAATTCATCTATAGTGGTTACATTAGTTGTTATTTTTGTTTGTAATTCCTATACACCTTCACATTTGGAGGCTTAAAAAAAATAAAATAAAAATACCCAAACCAAGGTAAAAAAAAAAAGTTATATAAATTGATTTGAATACAAATGTAGAATTCTACTTCCGTACATTCTAATTGAAATGACCAAATCTGGTCATTGCAAAAAAATCCCCAACAAACAATAATAATCATACTTTAGACTTCATGTGGTCCATCATGGCTTTGTCTTAGGCTCATTATCGTTTCTAGCACATATGCTATTACTTTGGAAAATGCTGAAAAAAATCTTGCTGACCTGCTTGTCAAGCAATAGACAAGCAATAGTCCAAATAGTCAAGGAAAATATTACATAAGAAAACATTGTAAAAATGTTATATAAGAAACTTTTTATAGCACATAAAAAATCAACTTTCAAAAATCATTTTGAAAGTTTTTTTTTCTTGTTTAAAATGACAGTTATATAAATCGATTTGAATTAGATTTTTTATTTTTTTAGTCTATTTCCTTAAATTTAAATCTAAATTGCTAAGTTACTTCTAGAAGTGCCTCAGATCCTCAGCCAAGGTATTGCAAGCCTGTGCTATTACAATGCTACATCACTCCATCTACTATTTATTGAAGTATTGTGTGAATGCATATGCCTATTTGTATCTTATTAATACATGTCTTAATCATATCTTTGCTGCAGGTTTCCTCTTATTAAAAGTGTAATTATTGTGTGTAAGGCTATCCATCCCATATCCATATCCATTGACTGCAATTGATTAAGGATAGACATACTACAAAAATTCAAATTAATGCTCTCTCTCTCTCTCTCTCTCTCTCTCTCTCTCTCTCTCTCTTTCTCTCCCCCCTTTGGGAAGACACTTCTCCTTTTTCCATTTCTGGCCAATTTGGATGGGTCCCAGCCAGAGACAGATTACACAAAATAGCATATCAAACGTAATCAATCTTCAACCCCTGGAAGCCATCACTCTCACTATGAATAATTACTGTTGTGTGTTGCCAGAGCCAAAATGTTGCCACCACTGTTTTTAGTCCAGGCTGCCATTAACTTTGAGGATGGTATCAAGATGTATTTTTCAAAAAAGTTTCAAAACCCTTTTTCACATGCTTTCGCTGTCTCACTTGTGTTTTGTTACCTCTCTCTCTCTCTCTCTCTCTCTCTATTTCTCTCTCTCTCTATCTCTCTGTCTCTCAATTTGGACATGTAAAAGAGGAGCAGAGAGGACAGTGCCTTCTTCCAGCTATTAACTTCTCTCTCTGCAGGTTTCCACCTCATTCGGACAGGAAGACTGCACAAGTCATCATTAACCCCAAGTGCTGTTATTTGTGCTTCAGCCAACACATTTTCTGCCAACCAGAATGTGTGGCTATGCAGCCAAAGCCTTTTTGCCTCCAGACTGCACTGTCAAACACTCTAAAGGAAATGTGCAGCATTGTGTCTGGACAGCATAGTAAAAGAGACGGGAATGGAAGGAAGAAAAGAGTCGAGTACACAGAAGAAAGAGGGAGGCAGAGAAATCTTTAGATGAGTGAGCAGCACATTGGAGTGGGTTGCTGTGGAAATGAGGCAGCAGTAGGAGGCTCCAGGAGCGGATGGCTGTCTTATCTGCTGGCAGCTGAGTGATGTGCACCTAAAGTCAGAGTGGTGGGAGCAGAGAGACTCCTAACACTACAGCATTCTACTAAAGATAGTGGAGCTGGGCGCACCACATTAAATCACTTCAGATGGTAAGAAAGAATGCCTGCAGGTCTATAAGCAAACAAATCTCAAATCTAAAGCCTCTTCTCAAAATATGCCACCTTTCATACATCTGTATCCTAAGCCTTGGTCTGTGAACTCATGGAATCTGTAACATTTTGGGAGGAGCATGTTTTTAGAAGCCAATTGTAATTATAACGACAAAGAAATGCTCTTTAATCTTCCTTAACTCTTTACTTATATTCAAAATTCTATTTAATTCCAACAATGATTAAAAAGAAAAGAAAAGCAAAGAAATTAAATTTGCGTGATCTGAGTTATGACTTTTGGTGTGTCAGAGATGTGCTTGATTGTGCTTACAATGAGATTATGGGTTCAATTCCTAAAGAATGTGTGATGATAATAATAATATTAATTTATTAAAGTGAAAAGATAACAGCTCATTTTGTCAAGTTGAAAGAATTCTGTTGCGCATATGTGAGTTAGTGTTTTTATAGCTCCAGCTTATTTCAAATAGAAGAGAACTCTATAGTGTGACAATTTCCCTCAGTCTTTCCTATATTCATTCAGGTCTCGAGATGAGTCTCATGTTAGAGTAATTTTATTGCAGAATTAACAAAATTAAGAATTAACAAATGTTGTACTTATTCCACATCCTTGAAATTCAAGAGAATATATTGTCAAAAAGCTATCTTTATTAAAACTAAATGCAGCTTATGACAAACAAGGCTTGCAAATAAAATTCTTAAATAAAATAAAGACATTTATTTATTTATTTAAAATAATTGATAAATAAATCACTACATATTTATAACTAACTGCTTTGAAACATTGGAAAGATATCAGTTACATGATTGTGGATTATCGATAGTTATACAAAAAATTTGAATTAGAGGCTAAATTATTGTTTCTCAAAGAAGCCTAGAGATCTAGACAGCTCATATGTATATACATACCTATAAAGAATGTGAAGCTGATGTCATGCCGCGTTGAGTTCTGGGAAACTGCTTTGTTTATGCGCCATACTGGGAGGATCGTGCTGATGCTCCACAATTGAGTTTATGGCAGTATTTTGATTTTCTGTCATGACTGTAAAAAGTGTCACTATTGTATGTCATCAATGCTGCAATCGAGAACTGCAAAATTAACTCCACTCATCATTCTGACAGAAAAACAGACAGTATGCAGTATGTTTTTTTGCGTTCTAATCCCACATCACATTGTGGCATGTTTTTGAAAGTCTTGATTTTGAAAGTCTTGATCACCTTTGCAAGTATGATTCTTGCTCGGTTTGTGAATTAGCAGAACTTGAACAGAGACATTAAATGCTTAATGCAAATTAACATTTCTTAAGGTACAAAGATAGTAATAAAGACAAAACTGTTTGTTTATTCATATACGCACATAAACCCAAATGTGAACGCAACATACTTAATATTTATTAAACAACCACATTCTGTATACAGACATTACTTATAAAACTAATAAAAAACTAAAATATGAACTATATTGTATGTCTTTATGCATAAGAATTTTCTTCATTACGGTTTTCATCAGCAATGTTTTTAGCATGTTACTACAGTAAACCAGCATTTTAACATACTACAAAACTGTTAATAACCTTCCGGGGATTTAATTTTAGTTGTAATTTGTTGAAATAAATATCTGCTGTCTATCTACTACTACACTTTATTTGGATAATCTACCATACGATGGCTGAAGCAGTGGTGAGCGTCCATCGTGCGACACTGTTTAAATGCTAATCAAATCAACATTATAAACAACATTCTACAAAACGTAAGAGAAAAAATCGAATTATAATGTCATCCGATGACTAATGTGAATATTTAACTTCAAGGCAAAACGGAACATAAGCAGTTATCCATATTAATTTAAGCATTTGCAGCAGAGTCGTATCCTCCTAGAATGGCAGCATCACCCCATCATGCAACGCGGCATGACGTCGCTCCACATTCTCTATAGGATGTGTTTGACTCCATTCTTGTCTAGACGTGTTTCACCCTGAAGCTTGCTGCGTCACTATGAGCTTTAAAAGTCTACAGCTGCCTTAGATTTGTTCCCATTCCACTCCAGCTAGGTATGATCAACAGCGTCACCTGTCTTAATGAATCAGAAAAGGTTTTCAGCAGTATGTAGTAACGTGTTATGTGTATTAACATAATGGTTTTAAATATAATTCTGAACACATTGGTTCAGCTTTAGTAAATGTTCAGTAAATTTTGATGTGCAATAGATAGATTAGGCTGTTATTACAAATGAATTACAAATATTTTTGACTGACCCTTTTCTACTACAATGACTTAAAAAAAAGAGTGCATTAAAGATGCATAAAAGATTTCAGCTCATATTCCTCTACATCCACTGCAGTGGAGCTGCTTCCTTAAACAGGGTACTCAGTCCCTGTCCCTCAGTCAGGGTCCTTTTTTTTAGAAAGAAAGAAATCAGAGAACAGTTACAGGGATTAAATCCATAAAGGTCCATCCATCCCAGCAGAAGTATATGCACATAAATAATAATAATAATAATAATGGTAACACTTTACAATAAGGTTCATTAGTTGACATCCGTTAACATGAACTAAGAATGAACAATATTTCTCCAGCATTTATAATTATATGTAATAATTTCAGCATTTACTAATGCATTATTGAAATCATACTTTGAGTTAACATTAGTTACTGCACTGTGAGCTAACATGAACTACCAATGAATGATTTATTTGTATTTTGTAAAATGTATTTTTATTACCTAACGGTAACAAAGTTCAATAAATACTGTAATAAATGTATTGTTAATGTTAATTATTATTATTATTATTATTATTATCATCTTTGATTTGTAAGCATGTATTGATGCAAGCTGTATTTGTATAAAGGCTTTGCTGTATAAAGCAAAAATCCTATGCAGCAACTGATTTCCAAGTTGGTCGTACCGTTGCGACTGTTTTCTGTTTAATAATCAAAGCAGCGTTCACGTGCGTCAGTGTGCACCGTTGATCCAAGGGGGTTTAGGGCTTCTCTCACGCTTACACACTTTCGCCCAGCGGTGTGGGGTTTGGGATCGAGGCATCAGTATTTTAATTGCCTCGCTTCTCATGCGAGAAGAGTTCGGAGTCTGCTTTGCCTGGAGGGTGGCTGGCCATCGCTCTCTCCCCGGCCTCCTCAGCACGCACACGGGGAGTAGCATTAGTCTAATTAGCAGTGGTATTTTTGTGGCTTGTTTTCTTAAATTTGAAATGTGTGATCTGAATTAAATATGCCTCAGTATTTGTTCCTAATAAAAAAGAAAAAAGAAAAAACACACCGAGGAACAGAAACACTAACCTTACCCTCTTAGTCCTCATACGAAAGTAATTTAGCCTTCCAGAGAACTGTGTGCATTCTTTTCTGGGACCACTTCTCTCAGTGGGTGTCTGTGGGCCCTCAGTGCCAGTAATTGCTTCCATACCTCCGGAGAGAGCTGTGCGCTGTGGCCCTACCCTGTGCTCCAACACGTGGGATGCTTTCATCACATCCCTACTCAGACTCCCACCAATACACACACACACACACACACACAGCACTACTCCACCTTCCACTACAGCTCTCTGACTCAATTTCACTACACTTACACCCCTTTTGATCCTTCCAGCACAAGCTTCCCAATCGCCACTCTCCGCAAGACACTAGACACTATTCAACATGCCCTGAAGTCATATAAGCAGGAAGTTCTTTTCGAGCTGACATATTGCAAAACACAAAGCCCAAAGCTGTGAGAATGTGCAGCTGAAACGACCGCCGATTGGATGGTGGTCTGGGGCTATAATGTCAGAGATAACTGCTACCTCAAAGACAGTTTTTATTAAAATGATGTTTACAATATGCCTTTTTATGAGCCTCAGTTGTAGTAAAACAGCTTTTGTAAAGTGTGTTAAATCAGCACTGCTCAGTGGTGCTGATGTAAGAATATGAATCTTTGAGAAACTTTATGCAAACTATTGCAGCGCTTTGCCATGGTTTCTCACCGCGCTAATTGATTGACAAAGGTGGCATGCCATAACAAACAGTAAGCGCACATGTAATGAAGTACACACACAGTCCGTTGAAATAAAGAGACCCTGGTTACTCGCTAGAGTTTGTCTGCGTGTGTTTGTGGCAGAGGTGTGGTCTGCCAGAGCTAGAACAATGGAGGGATGCTATGCAGACAAGAAATGATTACAGGAAAGAGAGAGAGTACAAAGACTCTACCATTGACAGCTAGTATTATAGCAGCACTCCCTCAGTCACTGAATGTGGAGTTGCAATTCAACCAAGGCTCACTGGAAGAATCATGCCTACCTACATTTTTACAAATATGTCAATTCACTGCAGTTTCCAGCGGAAATAAATTCTAGTTTATTCTTTTTCAAACAAATTACGACGACAATGGAAAATGCTGAATTGATTTTTATGTTTTATGACCTCAAAAGATATTTACCATAGTGCATGATCTTTAAACTTTTATTTGCAAATCTGTAGCTTCAAAGGCATAGTGAACTTGTTTGTTACAGTAGCTTACCTGGTAAATCATATTTTCAATGCGGAGTGAGTCCCACCACATTTATGTTTTCGACGAATGCTTTGGTCCCAGTTTATATTAGGAATCCATACTAGTATGTACTTACATGAAAAATGAGTACAACGTGAGACGTTTTCGGTGGTGTGGGGAGGTGTTAAGGTGTAAGGGATGGGTCAACAGTTTTACTATAATGTAATTACAAAAATGAATTAAAGTACAATGTAAAAAAAAAAAATGTGTGATGATAAAAGAGAAGCAAGCTAAAATAGCATAGTTATTTAAGCAAATTTGTTTTTATGTGAACTCTATCAGCTATGCTTTGTGTAAGTGGTACTGAGCGTTATTTTTAACCTTTTGGTTATTTTTTATTTCCCAGCTTATGCAATATAAAACATTTCCAGCTTCATGTTCATGTTTTGGATAAATCCGAACATGCTTTCAGCAACACTTACTGGACTTTTCACTTTAAATCTACCATCAAATAAAATGTGTGTATTTTTTGTTTGTTTGGTCCTGGATGGTCCTGCCCCTCTGTGAAACCTTAATTGCAATATAAATAGTTCAATTGATATTTTTATTGATTTACTACACTAGTTTACAACAGCAGTTCATCTATTAGCCATTATAAACTATTAATGAACAACAACTTTAACCTCATTTACTATAAAAATCTTTTTACACTAAAAGCAAAAGCCAACCTTGTTGACTATTTACACTGACTCAATGTGTGATTAGCCTAGTCAACACTACAAAAGAAAAAAAAATTCCTCCTTTTTCAAATATTATGTAAT
>JAUMHQ010000044.1:3268665-3280955 GCA_032361165.1 Enteromius paludinosus | reverse complement strand
TTCCTCCTTTTTCAAATATTATGTAATAATATATATATATATATATATATATATATATATAATAAATATTAATACTAAGGTGTTTGTTTTCAATAAAAAATAAATACATTGAAATTAAAATATCAGGTAGGGTTAGGATACGCGTAGGAAGGCTTTATATTGTTCCAGTATGGTGAATTCCATTTTGAATTACAATTATATTTTACACTCAATACGTTATTAATGCATAATGTTTTATAATGTACTACAGTACTTAGGTGCAGGTATTTTAGTACTTATTGCATAGTGTAAATAGCATCTATAGCTATTTGCACTTACTGTAAATAGCATTTCACTAAGAAAATGCTGCTATTTGCACTTAGTGTAAATAGAATCCATTGCTGTTTGCACTTAGTGTAAGTAGCATAGCAATAGCATTTATTGCTATTTTCACTTAGTCTTAATAGCATCTATCACTATTTGCAGTGCAGATAGCCACTGCCTTATTAAAAAGATTTAGAAATAATCTATTGTTCATTTTTAATACCCGGTACTTTAAAAGACATTAACTAATGTAATTTAAATGTTAAAAATAGGTATTAGTATATGTAGAAATGAACATTAAACTCAATTAATAAATTCTTTAAAAGCACAGTTTGTGGTTATTTAATGATATTGGATAACAAATAAAACCTTATAGTAAATTACTACCACTTGATTCTAAATGTAAAACAATTTCTCAAGATATGTCACATATATTCTCTAACTCAAACATCACAATGATTTCAGCTGCTTAACAATGTCATATGTATAAAGAGCTTTGTATATTGTGGATCTGTTGTAATGCTTCAAGGAGGCTTTTACTGAATTCAAAAGGGGATTAAAATATCCTAGGGAGAGTTTGAAACACCAGTGACCTCCTCCTTATGGGGTAGGTATGGGTCAGGTTGTGTAGAGGGGTTGAATGTAGTGGTGTGGAGCCAGGCCGCCTGTGACAGTTTGCGGACACCTTACGCATCGGTCTCTGTTTAGAAGACAGGCATGCTGCTACTTTTATTGCGAGGTGACAAGGTGCTATTAGCTTCATGTGTGCCTCATCACATGCTGTCAACAGCACTCAGTGAACGCACCCCTCCTCTTCAACACCACCGCTGTGAGTCTCTGGGACAGTGACAGGAGGGCAAAAATGATTTGAGGAGAGGGGGAGCTATCATCACACCTTTTATAACAGATTAACATGGTGAAGCAAACCACAACTGTGGCTGGAGGTCAAGGCATTACGCTCTGCTTCTCCTGTGGAAGATGCACGTTTGAGTCTGCCTTACTTTATTACAAGCAATTCAGTTCAGTATATTATTGATTTAACTGCACTATACTGTCGGATGAAAACTGAATTTGATCTGAATTGAGCTAGATAATGACACTAACTTTGCAGCTTTGACATTGTTACTGAACTCAATTGGGCTGAATGATGACTCTACTGCCTTCTGTAGTGCTGCTTATAGCTTAATTGAATTTATTTGATAATTAATGGACTTTGCAACATTGACAGTTATTGAACTAAAAATGAAACAACATTAAACTAAACTGAGCTGAATAAAGATACCATTATCTTCTGAAGAGTACTTACCAGCTTAAATCTAATTTGCTTTGTAACTGATGGAATTTATTTGGAAGAGCTTTATTTTAATTCATCAGTTCCACTCCACAGAGAAGCTACTCAAAAATCAAAAGTCTTCCCATTTTGTTTAATTTTCATTTTATTTTCTTAAGTGAATGTGAACTGTTAACAATGTGTCAGCATAGCAGTGAATTAGGTATTAATACGTAGGTCCATAATACTGTATACCTTCTGCTGTCTGTATATTTTTGTCAATTAAACAACAAAAGAAAAAAAGAAAATCACAACTTTAGTATTGTAGTTATTTGAATGCTTGCTATTTGCACCTTTGCTATTTTTAAATAAAATAATTGTACAAAAAACACAGTGATATATAGGCCTAGTTTTACAAACAGGGCTTAGGTTAAGACAGGATTAGCCAATAGTTCAATAAGGACACTTATTTTTAATTTTTTTTTTTTTTATAAACATGCCTTAGAAGAAAAAAGCATAATAGGGTAGAGTGTGGGGAAATGCCCTGAAGAATTGTGATTTTTCTGCAAAACAAAGGTTAAATGTGTTCAGAAAATGTATCATAGTTTTATTGACACTGACAAAAATTATAAACCAAGTATGAAAACTTTGAGTTTTTTGTAGATTTTAAGAATTTAGTTTGTAACATGGAGCCATTTTACCCCTCATAATGATATAACTGTGAAGTTCTACAAAACAACATGCTTTTCTTACTGCTGAAAATTAGATTATTTGCTGTGAAATCCATTTCTCTCTGGTACCTTGCTTTTACAATCGTTAAACATCTATATCACTCTTGTCAATGTAGTCAGTAGTTACAATAAAAATGTATCTTGACTTGATCTTGTGGTCATTTTACTCCCACTCTACTCCTGGTGTGCATATTGAGAAAAAACAAATGCACTGACATATTTCAAGATCTTTTTAGAAACTGCTGAGATTTACAATTTAGTCTGGGATTAGGCCTAAGCCTTTGTTTGTTAAACCATGGGTTAATGTTGTATTATGATTAAATGTGATTACTCACATTTTAAAATAATTTTGATCTTGCATGAATTTTTACAATGTGATTTGAACAGAAATGCAATTTGTTGAAAAGAAAAGAAAAGAAAAGAAAAGAAAAGAAAAGAAAAAAAAGAAAAGAAAAGAAAAAAATTAAGCGTGAAAGTTCCATCTCTAATGAGGGACAAAAAATGCTCAAACGAGATCCTATAAATTAACAACCAATTTGCAAAAACATAAAATACTTGCACAAATTGCCATGAGAGTGTGTTGGCAAAATGACAATCTGTCAAAGGCATTTTTTATAGCTCACTAACAAAAATGTCAAAAGGCTTATACAACCAACAGTAAACTGTTGTGTCCAATATTATAATGAGCTTCATCTCTGGCCACTAAAGTGGGCATTGACTCTCTGCTTCTGACCATTGTGCTGTTATTTCTTTAATAATGGAAGAAAACAAGCTGGTGAAACCCCCAACTGTGATGAAACATCAAGACCACACAGATTTTATGAACAATAGCTTTCCTTTGATGTGTTTCAAAAAGATTTGGCTTTTCCTTTTTTATACTATTTTATTTGGCAGACACGGAAAAGGTAAATGAGTTGCAGTGCATTTAATTCACCCAAAGCAACTGACAGTCTACTAAATGCAGTCTCCCTACTGAGAGCTTGGGTCTTGATCAAGGGCACGATAGTTATAGGGTTCTTTCAGTGACTCTCACATGTGCATGAGCCACTGGCTACCACCGCTCTGGTTTGGTGTGGGCCATTTTTGATACTTCATATGTTTTTCTAACTAGAAATCAAAGCCAGTAATTAAGCATGTCTCATTCTGTCAAACCATATTTCCTGGTTTAATCCTTAAAAATATGTTCTTCATCAAATGCTGAAATCCGAGGGGAATCCCACTAATTATTCAGTTCGACTGAGGGCCTTAGACAAAGTCACACTTGTAACAGCATTTTAAAGTGTTAAAATCTCACACAGGATCAGTTATTAAAAGTTAATTTCATAGTGCGAGGCTTTGACTGTGGATATGAGGAAAGGGAGAATGGAAAAAGGTAAAACTTTTACGACACGAGAACAAATGACTTTCCATGATACTCATTTTCACTCCGTGTGTTTTTTTTTAAAAACATATACACCGCTGAATGCGCTGTAGTAAACAAAGGCAAAGGAAAGGTCTTCAGCTGAACTGGCATACTGTGATCAAATGAAGGAGAAGACTGTGTGTATAAACCAATCACAGAAAAGGAGCGAGACAGAAAGAAAGAGGAGATGACTAAACCAAACAAACTGCGGTTAGGAAAGATGGGAGTTTTAGATTTCCAGGGGTCTCTCTCTGGCTTGTGTGAGAGTGTGAGGGAGTCTACAATGCACATGCATAAACAGAGACACACACACACTTTCACTTGCACGCATACACAAATAAGTAAACATAATCACACACAGCACGGGAGATTCCTCTCAGGAAACCCTAGTGTAAATACTAATGCCATACTCTGTAACTCTTCAAAATGAATTCTTGCAAATATAGTCAATGACATATAAAGTAATCATGGTAAAGAGAAAGAATGAAATTGAAGATTTTAAAATAAAGTTTAGTTTCAGTAAGAAATGTAACACTTGTATTTATTCCAAGTATATGGTTTTAAAAAAAAAAAAAAAACGTTTTAACATTTACCTTACACATTAAATACATGTGAGTGTACACATCTTATTGACAAAAAACAAACAAACATAATAATAAATAAAAATATTTTTAGGATAAAAGATTTAACTTTCATCCTTTTTATACTTTTTTTTTTGGTAATATTGAAACATGCATTGTTTGCACATCTGCTTAAAAATAAAATGTATTGTGAAAGGCACTATAACAATAAACATGAACTGGAACTATGCTTACTTTGCTTTAGCTCAAATTATCTGATATTTCAAGACATAAGATAAAAAAGACACTGTATGCATATCACTAGAATATTAGCCATGTATTACCTTAACATTAATAAGCAGCAAATAAGAAATTTATCAAGAGTAATAGTTGAGTCATAGTTAATAGTTAACAAGTGTTACCTATTCTAAGGTGTTTTTCTTAAAACTAATAAAAAACGTCTTCGGGTTATGTATATAACCCTAGTTCCTTGAAGGAACGAGAACTGCGTCCGAAAACGCTATGGGAACACCTCCAGCATGACCACGCTCTGAAACTGCTATGCAAACCATCACCCTCGGGTGACGTCACCGACCAGGAAGTATAAGAGCATGTGCGAAGCAGTGCACGCCAGCCCTCAGGCATGAAGCAAGCACCCAGAAGGGGGTGCAGGGGGTATGGCAAGAGGACGCAGTTCTCGTTCCTTCAAGGAACTAGGGTTATACACATAAACCGGAGACGTTCCTTTTCAGGAACTCGAACTGCGTCCGAAAACGCTATAGGGAATGAAATAGCCATGCCCCCAGACTCCCAAGCCCCCGCCAGTGTAGATTCAGCACACTAAGGCACGAGGACCACCGAGCCCGGGGTAGCCGGGAGGTCTAGCCCATAGAACCTTGCAAAGGTCAAAGGGGATGACCCACTGTCCTGCAAATGTCCGGAACCGAGACACCTGCCAAATAGGCCTTCAAGGCCGCCATACCTCTAGTTGAGTGAGCTCTGACTCCGATCAGCGAGGGGAGACAAGATAACTCATAAAAATGGAGATAGTCTCCACAATCCAACTGCTCAGGGCACACCAGGAACTAGTCCGACTTCCTCCAGAGAGCAGATCTACGCATGTAAGTATTCAGTGCTCTCACTGGACATACACAGCGTATCTTTCCTGGTCTACCTCCCCACGGGGAGGTGCGAAATCTGATGTACTACTGGCTTTGGTGGTACTGAAAGAACCTCAGGGACATAACCCGCTCGCGGGTAAGGGAAGACTTCAGCCAAACCGGTGCGCAAAGTCCACATATTAAGAGGCCACAGATAAGGCCTGAAGGTCCCCTACTCTCTTCAAGGAGCCAGTGCCAATAAGACCGCAGTCTTAAAGGTACGGAGATGGTCAGAGACTTGCTCCAACGGTTCAAAGGGGCCTTGAGAGAGGGCCCTGAGTACCAATGCCAGATCCCAAGTTGGAACTCGGGAGGGAATAGGAGGCCTCAGCCTCAGTGCACCACGAAGAAACTAACCACTAACTGATCTCTACCCAATTGACCGCATCCTGGCGGACTTTTTCAAGAACTCCTGGGATCAGAGATATCCGGGGAAAAGCATACAGACGGAACCTCGGCCATGTCTGTCATAGCGTCTAGACCCAAAAGAGCTGGGTGAACTAGAGAAAACCAGAGGGGACATTGTGCACTCTCTTGAGTCGCAAACAAATATCCTCGGCTTTGTAGAAGATTGTCCAGATTCACTGCACGACATCTGGATGCAATCTTCACTCCCCGGGCCTCAACCCCTGTCTCAACAAGACATCTACTTCCATATTTAAGTACCCCGGAACATAGACTGCTTCACCGAGAGAAGTCTGCCCTGGGACCAAATCAGAATCTGGCATGCCAGCTCGTTCAGGGGGACACGAACACAGACCTCCTGGTGGTTGATCTAAGAGAAAGTGTGTCATACATGAGACACAGCCAGCATCTCCATGCGGTCTACGCCAAAAAGATGGTGACCTCTCCGCAGACCACAGGCCAAGCAGCCACTCATGACCACCATAACTAGTGAGGGACGCATCCATGTGACGCGGCGACAGCGAGTCGCTCAAGACCAGGCCCGATTTAGGAACTCAAGGTTCCTCCATATAACCAAAACTCGCACTCAGGAGATCTTGATCATATGAGGGGAATTCTCCTGGAAGAAAACCCTTGCCTCTGATCACTGCAAAGGTTTAGAGTACAGCACGCCTAGCGAAATCACAATAGAAGCTGCTGCCATCCATCAGCTTTTAAGAGAACTTAAAGTCAGTGAATGGCTGAATGGCCGAATTCCAGATTACGCCAGGATAAGTGGTTCTCTGAACTGGAGAAAGCACACTTCTCTTGGCATTTTAGTCTTGGCCCCAAACGTTCAAGTGAGCGAGGACAGCATCTCGATGCCTGTAAAGCTCGCTCTGTGATCGGGCTAGGATCTAGCCAGCCCACTGTAGTCAAATATACGCAGGTCGTCCTGCATATCTGACTCATCAGAAGTGTGCAGCACATGACTCAATATCAACACGCCGTCAGTAACGACTTGGTGCAAGGGCTGAGTCTTCAACACGAAACCTCTAGAGAGCATTTTTGTCAGCTAGCTCTCTTTTATTCCAGAGAGCAGCCATCACATGCTCCAAGCAAAGAAGTACAGTCCTGCAATGGAGGGGATCGAACTCGGGTCTCCAACACGGGAGACGAGGAATCTACCACTGTACCAATAGGGCAACCTCACAAATCTTGCGAATGCACAAGACACAGACGCAGACTGAGAAATGGCTGGCTTTCCACACTAATTACATCCCGCTCCTCAGAGGAGGATGAACAGTGTGTGGAATGCCCTTCCTGGGAAGAAGTGACCGTATTTTTTTCTTTATAGCGGTGCTTCTGTACCCAGAACAGCTTGTTTTTAAAGAGCAGCGGCTGTTCCAACCCCCCTGGCTTGCCACAAGGGGCTTGAACAGACCGTTGATGCAACCCCCTCGGGGGAAGCATGCACCCAGGCTCTACTGTGACGCATCTCAGAGAGAACCATGGACCATGAAGAGAGCAGAGAAGGGAAGCGGGTGCCGTGTACTGCAGCAGAAACCGCTTCCTTTCCTGAGGGCTTGCTCTCTCCAACTGGGATCAGCGATCCTTGAGTGTATCCACAGCTCTGGCTCAGCAACAGTGTGGGACTTGAAGGTTACTTCCCTCGAGAAGAAACCTTTAGGGAGCAGGGTAAGCGCTCTCCCCCGTTTTAAAGAGAAAGAGAGAGAGCGGCCACCACATGCTCCACACCCATTAGATAAATCAGTTGAGAAAGAGATAGGGGCATACCCGTCTCAATCACCTTCATCAGATCTATCTGTAAACCCCACGAATAAAAGCGCCGCTCCGCCTCAGCGACAGCGGGATTACAAACGTGGGACATGCAGATAAAGGCTACTTCTCTTGAGAAGAAACCTCTAGCTAGCAGGATCAGCTCCCGAAAGAACAGCTTTCACCACATATTCTGAGCAGTCAAAGCATTGCCTGCACTAGCCAGCATCGAACCCCCGGCCTCTTGCATGGGAGGCGAAAATTCTACCACTACCCCACCAAGGGAACCTCGCGAGCCCTGCGATTGCTGTTACGACTCCGCCTCGGCGGCAGCGCAGCAAGCCCACGCAAAAACCCTGCGATAGCCGTGACAGGGGAGACTGAAGAAGCGGTTTGCAATCAACACTAACTACATCCAACTCCTCGGAGGAGGATGAACGGTGTGTAGACTGCTCTCCCTGGGAAGAAGTAACCGTTATCAGAGGTGCTTCATTACCCAGAGAGATGTTTCTAGATCTACCTGGATGGGAAAGAGATAGGAGATCATCCGTCTCTAATCCTTCCATCAGATCTATCTGCGAGCCCCGCGGATACACCCGACGCTTCACCTCGGCGACAGCGTGCCCAGCCCTGCGAGACACACTCCTTTCGAGCCCCATGAATGCAGACGCCGCTCCGCCTTGGCAGCAGCGGGACCAGCACCAGGGGCTGCATACAATGAGGGCAGCTCCCTCGAAAGCAGCCACATGCTTTTCTACCAACCACACACACAAACTGATGCATATCTTTGGGCGTGAGGAAAACCACATGGTGTAACACATTTCACAAAATTCTTTCCAGACATGTTCTTTTTAAACTAACAAGTGTCTGAATCGAAAAGCACACTGACAGCCACATAGAGAGTGCTTGCTGAATGAATGAGGCTGGCGTGCACTGCTTCACACATGCTCTTATACTTCCTGGGCGGTGACGTCACCCTCGGGTGACGTCTCAGCACATCGTTTGACGGTTTGCATAGCAGTTTCAGAGCGTGGTCACGCTGGAGGTGTTCCCATAGCGTTTTCGGACGCAGTTTGAGTTCCTGAAAAGGAACAATGCTTCATCTCAACGATATATTACTTTGTGTAACAGTGGCTAGCCTCCATTCATAACTGCACAAGATGATGGGCCCACAATAGAAAATAAATATTTCTATTTTTTTATCCAGCATAATTAACCCTAACAGTTTTCATGACTGATGCTGATTGTTCATCTCATTGCTTACTAGTGTACTAATCTTGGTTTATCTTAGTTAATGTATGTGAGTGTTTGAACCTGAGCTATGTTGTATAAATGTTTGATGTTGGAAACCCCCATTAGACAAGCGTTGTCATTGTAGTTAACCACTAGAGCTCCTACACAGAGGCAATTTATCTGACTTTTTTAAGCCAGTCTTCCAAGAAGTGGATGTAATAGCACTGGTAAAAGATGGAGCCAGACTAGCTCTAATGATTCATGGTTCCGAAATGACCCTTTGTGCTCTATAATACTGCTGAATTAGGCTGACAGCTCCACTAAAACAATTACCTGAGCAGAGCACTCACAGAGCCGCCTGGAGACGTTACTGTCCCTGTGAGAGGAGCAAGAGGGGTGTCACAGAATCATAGACAAGGAAGATTTTCTGTGTTTGTCTGTGTGTACATTTCCTCTCAAAATTAATATCTACATTTATTTTTCTTTGCTTTTTTATGTGTCCTTGTTGTTAATGTCTGGGTTTACTCACTGATTCATAGATTCTTTACTTTTTTGTATTACATACTGTACCAAGCTATTTGTCTGTCTATGTGGCTGTCTGTCTATGTATTTATCTTTATCAGAATACACACATACACAACACACACAAGAAGCACAGTAAGTACACCTTAACACAATCATGTTCGAGGCATCCCGCTGCTTCAATGGCCCTGATGGAGACCACTAATACATAGACGACACACAAACATGTACTCCTGTACAACTCTCGCATTATAGGGCGAATGGGCCAGAGCCACAAATGTGTAACCTTTAATTTCAGTCTTTATCCCAAGGTAGATGGATCAGAGTAAATGGAAGAAGAGCAAGAGATTGAAAGAAAAACAGAATAAGAGAAACAGACAGACAGAAAAGGAAGTTGAAAAAAGTACAAACAGACCAGCATCTAGCTGTGCGTGAACTCAGACAAACCAAGGATGCCTGATGTTTATAGGTTGTTGGAGTGCAAATATATGTTCCCTCTGAATCGAATGAGGACAAAAAGATAGTAATTATTGCTGAGGAGCTATTAGGGCCACTTCTTTAGCTGGCTGTGCTGCCATAGCTAACTAATGGACTAACAAGAGCAGCCACTGCTGTGCCGTCTCATTCTTTCCCACTCAGTCTCTGGGGTATGCGTGTGTGTGTGGATGCATATGTAGCTCTGTCTAGCCTTTCAGAGTTGTTGACAAAATCACAGTGCTGGACGATTAGTTGGACTACATGAATAATAGTCCTTCTCTTCATTAGCTGTGTGTGTGAGGGGAGGGTCGGTCATTGTCTATAGCTGCCCTTCTCTTTTCTTTTTCTTACTTGCTGCCCTCAGAACTTTTTTCTTTTTTTCCTTCTCTTCTCACCTTAACGCTTACAGATGTCGTGTTTCTGTACCTTCTGTCGTTATTTATGGTGACAGAAATGCATGTTCTGCATTCAGGTTGTGCAGACTTACAACCTTCCAGGGATAAGGAAGAACGCCACATGTAAATAACAGAAGACATATGTACTCACGTCCAGGACAAAGAGAAACCACTAACTAAAATCATTCAAAGACAGGTCACCACTGCACTCTTATATGCCAATGGTATATGCCTGTTCATAATGGCCATACAAAAACACGTGACAAGCTAATATAACCTGAAAAACAAAACCTTTCCTGGACCACTAAGTAAAACAAAAGCCATACAGAAACTTATCTAAATAGTATGCAAAAACACTACGCATAACTTAAAGTGCCCCTATTTTGCCTTTTCATATTTGATTTTTTTTTTTTTTACAACTTGCCCGCCCACAAACAGTACAATTTCCACGTGGATTACATCAAGTCAAGAACACGCTGTACCCTGCGCTGTCATTCAGTTCAGTCAGGTACTCTTATGTCAAAAAGAGAATCATAGACAAACTTTAGTAAATTTTTTTTATTTGCATAATTCGAAAGTAACATTTGGCGGTATGGCTCTGTTCCAAGTTACCTGTCCGTTCCATGAGCTCCATGAAAGCCAAGACAGGTATGGAGCAGCCATTTCAGGGGCAACTCTCCTATTTTAAGAATAGTAGAGTTGCATAAACACCTGGAACAGAGCATGCAACAATGACAACAGAATGACATTGTTTAGACACAAGAAACAGGAGGAGATGGGGAAGGTGGTGGGTTGTTAGCAGCATACAGAGGAAGCAGCAAAGCAAGCAGATGAATGCAGTGTTTAAATAAGGCGCTCTGTTGTGATTTGTGTCTGATCAACTGATGGAGGATGGGTTTGAAATTTTCTCAATCAGCTAACAGTAGCTTGACTACGAGACCCGCCCGAACTAAAGCAGAATGTTAAATTTACGGCAATGGGCGTTTAGTTATCCGACAAATGTTGTAGCGGTAAACCAATCATAAAGGACTGTGCCATCTGACCAATCACAGCAGTGAGGGCTCATGAAAAAGAGGGGTTTAGACAGACTGATTCTTCGTTCTGCTTCACATGAGTCACATGAGGTTACAAATGATATAGAAATGGGGTATATTAGCACATTTTGGGGTATATTAGTACATTTTTAAAAAAAGGAATATTAGCAACCTTTAAAATGGCATTATAGGCGCACTTTAAATCGATACTTCCCATTGATTTTATAATTTATCAAAAATAAATTGAATAAAATATAGAAATAAGATAAAATAAGATACTACATTGATAGTCACAAGTACAGTACATCAAATAAAATAGAGTGGCTGACATTTATGTCACAGACTATAGTGGATGACTTTATCAATTAGCACTTCACATATTCACTAAGTACACACTGTTTGGATCTCCTGAGATAATCAATGATAGAACAGTATATGTAGTATGAGTAGTTCACTGCATTATGCAAGTCTACCATCAAATAAAAGAAGGCTGTAGTCAGAATATTAATGGCAACATGGATTTGCACAGCTCGTCAGTGAACAACGGCTGTGTGTAGTATATACGGCTCAATGTGAAATCACGCATCTGATGGCATTTACCGCTGATTACAGGACCGGCTTTACTGACAAAACGCGCAAACAGGAGGCGTTTCTCAATGTCAAGGAAGGATCCTCGGAAGCCAGAATTTCGAGGATGCTACATCATCGACATCCGTCGAAGGACTGGTCCAATGTCGAGGATCCTCGGAATTTCAACCAAGGACTGAGTCCTTCGTTCGAAAAATATATCGGACATTAGTGGAGTCGGAGCGCCAACGGGGCAATATGCTTTCAAATGTAAACATATTTACAAATTATAAATTATTTTAAAAACATTTTTGAATTAAAAAGTACAGATTACTACTGAATTGATGTTATAAATTCTAGAAATTACGTTATTGATAGCTAACTGAACCGGACCTATCATTTCACAATTATTAGCCGTCACCGGCAACCAAACCAGTAATGTTTGCACTTCCATTTTTCAGCGCCGAAAGCAG
>JAUMHQ010000044.1:3250541-3263080 GCA_032361165.1 Enteromius paludinosus | reverse complement strand
GAACGATTAACAACAAAACAGAGCACGTGAACATGATAAACAAACAACAGACACATGGAACGCCTGGGGGCGTGACAATAATAGTTTCCACAAAACAAATAAAAAAACACATATTTCCAGGTTCTTAGAAATGTGCATCATGTATTTATTAGTTTCAAATGCTTTTGAAATACTGCTGTACTATTTTAGGTTTCAGGTTACATTTTAGGATTCTAAAATGTTTTATAAAAACCAACAAGTATGAAGTATTTACATATTTTAGACTCTATTAGTTCTATTACACCTCATAACATTTTAAAGTTTTAACTAACCTTGCATAAAAGGTCCAATAATCTGATATTTATAAATAAATTTTATCCACATGTTTTTGCCCCATATATTAAAGGGGTCATATGATGTTGCTAAAAAGAACAATATTTTGTGTAATTGACGTAATGCAATGTGTTTATATGGGTTAAGTTTCAAAAAGCACATTATTTTCCACATAGTGGACATTTTTGTTTCTCCTCTAAGCAACGCCATCTGAAATTTGTACATAGCCCATCGTTCTAAAAAAGTGAGGTGTGCTCTGATTGGCCAACCTTCACCTTCTTTCTTTGCGCAAACATTTGACCGGTGATTTTTTCCCCAAATAACCACTAGATGAAGTCAAGATAAATTTTTACTGTAACTACATTGACAAGAATGATGTAGAAGTTTTCACCATAAAAGTTACACTGGTGATGTTTCTGAGAGAAAACAAATTTCCCAGTAAATGATCCAATTTTCAGCAGTAAGAACAAAATGTTTTAAAGCATGTTGTTTTGTAGAAAATTGCTATTATATATAATACAAGAATAATAAGGTCTGTAGATAGGAAGTACATGTTATTTAAGAAAAATATCATTACATTTTCAAATTTACTTTTTTTTTAAACCTAGTCTGTGGGGTAAAATGCCTCCAGGGGTGTAGCTTAATTACTGTAGTTACTCTGTCCTTATTCGGACATAGGTAATCTCATGGTTATGACTGTGATATTGCATTTATACAACAGTTCGATGGCATGGGACAGTGCTCTGACACAAATATAACATGATGAGATTTTGCTTTCAGCCAAAAGTATTTACTCTGACATAAATAATAGACTGATGAGACCTAAGACTGCCTGTTAGAATGTGTAAATACATACAAAACAACAATGGAGTGTCTTTAAAAGCCTCCATTACTAATTTGCAAATGTCACTTTATAACTAGTGACAAATGAACGTTGAGTTGCTTCATTAAAAGCTTATGTTATAGTATTACTGTATCAAAAACTGTACTATGTGAATGTGCGCTGAGGAAAGTGATGACTTTGTCATATCTTTTTAGCTGTAAGCGTAATTTTCAATGATGGCTCTGCTCAGTGCATTTGTTGGCTGCATCTTAAAAGCTGTTGTTGAAAGTAAAAACTACTTCCTTATTTACAACAGCATTGAGGTCTCTTTAGTTTCAGTTTCTTTCAGTATAAAAGTCTTTACTGTTGACTCAGAACAATGAACGTTTCCCAAAACTAAGTACTAGTGTTGAATTTTACTATTAATTGTATTGAATACACATTTTTCAATCATAAGATTTAATATATAACAACAACAGCCATCATAAAAGTTGCTCAATCAAAAGTACAACGTCAGTGCTCTGATAAATATAACATAATGAGATCTTGCTTTCAGTCCAAACAATTTGCTCTGACACAAATAACAAGATTGATGAAACCTAGGACTGCCTGTTAGATTTACCTAAAATTAACTATATCTCATATTTAACCACTATAGAGACAACTCTTGGTGAATTCATAATCGCTGAATGGCCACTGATGCCCTGGATCTATGAAAATATTGAAGCAAATTTTCGAATAAATGCTATCTTTATTAACAAGTACTGTTGTATGAATTAATGAATGAAAAAATAAAATATATATATATATATATTCTAAGGAACAATAAAGTATTTATTATTTTTAAAGCTTTTTTTATTGAGTTTCATCTTCGTAATTACGGCGCAATTATTATCTTTTTTTACCATAACGTTAATAAGGTAATAGCACAAAAAAACGAGCGTCTCGTCATTGACCTGAATGTGAAACCAAACACTAGCAAGCTTTCAGCACTTAATTAAATGATCTACCAATAGTGTAAGTGTATTTAGTTCATGTTGTAGAGGCATGTGTCAAATTAGTACTGGCACACTCTAATAAGTTAAGGCATGCAATCGCACAGTCAATTGCACAGAATGTGTTCTAGACATTTCTGTACACGTTCTAAAACCTGTTAACATATACTGATCTAAGCAGTTGAATCACTGAAGATCCAGGACTTATCACTGAGCACAAAGGGAAATGTGACCCCTTAAAGCCTCACACAGGTTATTCTCAGGGTGTTTTGTTATTCGTCTCTTTTCTCTGTGCGCAACTGGAGGTGAGTAAGTGGCATGCTATGGAACAACACACAGCAGCACAAGCAATCAGGAGGGTTCAGGAGCCTTTTTCCGCCCCTGACCTGGAAAGTGCACATCAGCACTCACACTCAGCTGCTGCACTGTTCCGACCTTAACATGCCGACGGGGGGAGTGATAGGGAAAAGGGGGGGACCTGCTTTTTGTTTTGAATGGCAGGAAATCCCTGAGAATGTTTTCTGTACTCCTGGTGACAATCTGTAAAGGAGAGAGAGGGAGAGAGACATAAAGACAGAGAAAGAAAGGCCAAGTTTTGCTCCTTTTGCCCTCCCCTCCTTCTTGCCCCAAGTTGTCTGGGAGAGGCAAGTAAACATGCCCTTAAACTCACAAAAGCACACACACATTCACAGTTACTCCTCCCAGATTTCTCTTTCTCCAGCAGATTTCCCGTGGTTTGCAGGAGTGGCTGTGCTGCTGTGTGCTAGGAGGATGGAATGCACCGATCAGACGTGTAGAGGTGTTGGGCAGAAACACCAGTACTGTGCACGCCAGGGGTGCCGCCCAAACCATTAACATCTCTCTTTTTCTCTCTTTCCCTCAATACACCTTCATTTCTTTTCAGTTTGTCTTCTTACAGTTTCTCTATAACCTTCTCTCTCTTGTCACTCAAGGTCTTTCCTTAATTCCTGCCTTTTCCTATCTGATAATCTAATTACTGTTGTCATTACGCTCTAATTTGTATTCTGTCCGTTACTTTGGCTGTATTCCTAAAAAACAACCATTTTTAGGTTCACGGCTCAACAGCGCAGGATTACTGCTAGAAAACACGGCATTAAAAGAGGTGCTTTCTGCAGTCTTTAAAAAAAAAATTAGTTAGAGAAGAATCCAGAAACCTTTACACTTGCACATACTTTTGACATACCTTGTTCCGTTGATGGGCAGAAATGATTTTATGTACACTGCTCTGGGTCAACACAATGCTTTTCTAATGAGGTGCCGACTCCACCCACACAGCTATGACCCAACTCCGACCATGTCAATTGCGGGAGGTGTTATGCTAAACAGTGTGGTGCATTGGCTGCTGTGTATGTTTCTAATCTTTTTTCGGCTTTCATTTATAATGTTGTTTTTGTATTTATTATCGTTGTCTGCTATTTGTCATGTATGAATTATACAGAGCTATTCTCTTTTTTTCCTCACCGTCGTTGTGAATTGTATTGTGTTTAACGGGGTCTGTGGATTGCAGATGCATAGAATATTTTAGAAGTACAGTCGCGTTGCACATGCACAAATAAAAATTATAAACTTATATTACATCAGTGTTTGCAGGGCTCCCAAACCAAGATGGGGCTCTAGGCGACAGCCTGTATCGCCTGTTGGATGGGCCGGCACGATATGTATGATATGGACCATGGCTGTAGCGCTTGACCTTGGAGACCAGTTACACCCCTGGTTAGACATGCCACTTAACTCTTACCCTTTCTTTTTTCTCTTAAAGGGTTAGTTCACCCAAAAATAGACATTCTGTTATCAATTACCAAGCCCACAAAACTTTTGAATATATATTTTTAATTAAACCTGAGAATTTTCTGTTCTTTCCCTGAAAGTCCAAAATATCAATTGTTAACGCAAAGATTCAAGCAGATTTAATTTAGACTTTTGTTTATATTGCACCTTTATGAACACACATAACTGACCTCATCGCCCATTAACGGATGCTGAACTCAGCTTACATGATGAGCAAGAACCAGTAAAGTTAGTTCTTGTGCATCAAGCAAAAGTGGTTGAGCTCTATGTGTTGATCAATGTTTATACATGAAAAAAGGCCTAAATCAAATCTGTTCACCATACAAAGCAATCATGTCTCTTCAGAAGACTAAATAATAAATAAAGAATATAAAAAATTAATTTGTGCCCTGAAGAGTCTAGTGGACTTGAAAAAACATCAGAGTGTGTAACCCTCTGCATAGCTAGAATCACAACCAAGATTTTTAATTCTGCTGTATAAAAATTAATATCTCTGTCACATTTGTTTTCCATGTTACTTTCTTAGGAAACCTATCTGGAGGTTTACTGTATCCATTACCATTTCTGCTTTCAGCATCACATCCTTCTTCCACCACAGCAGTGTTAGTAAGCCCTTCTGTCAACTACAGCCTAAACCAGCCAGACAACAATCCAGACACTTCACTGACCTCTACCTGTATCCGTCCAGTTGTTAAAAATGCACTTTTAGAATGGACTGATCTTTGTCACATGTACACTTACTCAATACTGTACGTGCCTTGCTAAAGGATGATGGGACATTGACTCTATTATAAAGCCACACTGTGAGATAATGAAGTGTGTCTAGTCAGGAGCGCTCTGTGAACTCACCGTTTTTAAAACTAGCACTTCAATTACAGTTTCAAGAAATGATTTGCAACATTTAATCTCCTGTAAAACTACCTTTAGAGGTGTGCTTGCGTCCGCATCTCCCCTGGTTTCGCACCAAATCATTTGGACCTCAAACACTGAATTAAACAATGCAGATGTTCGACTGGAACAATATGCTCATGTGTGCCCCTGCAGAGGGGGCCGAGAAGACCCTGTCCACAGTCGAATGGAGCCCCCACTGACCCTCAAATTACATTTCTCCATTGTTATTACCACTATAAATATCACTGCGCACACTTTTATGGCTCTTGTTATCGTCTGCATTATTCATTGTTCAGGACTTTTGAATTATCTTATTGTGTAAGTGCGCATGAATGCACAGTTACAGCCCTCATATTTATTTACATGTGTATGGCTCGTTCGAGCGCTTGTTTTATTTCGCTTTTTTAATGAGCAACAAAGTGCTGGCAGTGGAGTAAATGTGACTCAAGCCAATAAAGCTGATTGAATAAAAGCAGATGTCTGTCTGCAATTAAAGCTCTGTTCATAAAATCTGCAGAGACAGCCAATCAGCTCTGTGCCAAACGGGCCTTTGATATCACCTGTGCTGGAAGATATGACAGAGGTATCTGGGAGGGACGAGGGGCCCAGAACGGAGGACAAGGGGAGACATGAAAGACAGATTATGAGACGTGTGTGTCAAAACCTGCAACGTTTTGAAAGATTCCCCTGTCCTAGCCTCCACCCTCTCTATATCCTCTATCACAAGGTGTCTGAGCTTGCAAGACGCTTTGACTAAAGTTAGGAGGAAACTGAAGATGGTGAGTCACTCCACAGTCGTGACTCTGTTGACTGCAGAATGAGCCAATCAAAGACATCATGTCCTACCCAGCAAACTGCATCAAAAGAGCACAGAGAGACAAGGAGGTGTTGCTCGAAAGTATGGGAAGTGAGCAAAATGGCATGTGGAAAAAATGCCTGCAAATGATGCATATTTTACTCTGACATTCAATGCTTTCAGATGATGGGCATCAGCGCTGTCCGGTGGAAGCACTAAGGGTATCTAGCTCTCTCTCTCTCTCTCTCTCTCTCTCTCTCTCTGGGCTGTGGGCATATGAGGCTCTAATGACGGGCTTGCATGGTTAACACATCCTTTTAGCGCATTGCGACTCAAGTGGGTGGAAGTGAGTTAAGAGCAGGAGCAGGAGTGTAAAGGTAATTGGGTTGTAATCCTGACATAAGCATTTGAGTGACAGGTAGTGCCATGCTAACGCTACAGCGACGCCAAACTCTGGCCTTTCAGTGCATCAAGAAGGCCCCACTGAACATGTTAGAAGGAAATAAGTGCCTCTCTTCTACATCTGTCAACTCAGCAGGGCAGGGACAGCACAAGAGGACATTGTAGAAGAGACGATTGAAGGAAGATATGGATAAGGGCCGATTTGTGACACTTGTGTCACCTTCAATACAGAACGCTCTGGACTTCAAGATGGATAGATACAGCTGATACAGGCAGACAGATCAAACTGAAGCAGTTCCTAACTGTGGTTCCAGACATTTAAGCCAAAATGCATTGTGTCTGAGAAACAAACAGTGTTTTAAGTAATTGGTATGGATATGTCAGGCTGAATCTAACCCAAGAGACACAACTTTTTTTCTTTTTTTTTCCCAGATAAACAGTCCTCACCACAACATACGCCTGCGATGCTACTGGTGACCACACGTTTAAAACTCAAAATCAAAAAAAAAAAAAAAATGACTTGATGATTTTCTAGCGACGCATTAACAAAGTCAGTGCCACAATAAAGAAAAACATTTAAAAACAGACACTACAAACACTATTTACCCTATTCTCAAAAAATTCGATTTTCAAGCTGCACTTTTACATATAAATATATGACCCACTGATACATAAGAGTGGCCCAGATAAAAAAAATAAAAAAGGGAAATAGAAGTATAGTAATAATCTTAATAATTTAGTCATTGTAATCATTATTTTAAAAAAGAAGCTAAAAATGAATATCATGTCTTTGACCCATTTATAGTTCATGTAGTAGTATTTAAAAATGAGCTGAGGCGAGTTTGTAACCTAGAAAGGATCAATAATTTTATTGCTAAACAATGGATGGATATTTCTTCCAGGCTGTTGGGTAATTCTGAAGAATTGCAAAACAAATAATGTGACAGAGATAGTATTTGGGTGTTCAGTATAAGTGTGTGTCTTTGAGAGTGAGTGTTGAGTGTCTAGAATGAGTGTAAACCTCCTTCTCCGGTGGTGTCTTTAAGAGGGGGCTGGTGCATTCCTGGTTTCTGGACTCGTTCAGGGTCACTAATCCCCTGCAGCTGTATGTCTCTGAGCAGCACAGCCCTGTGGAATAGATTTCTCACTGCCTACAAAGTAGTGATACATGTAAACCAGTCCCTGCTTCCTCTAAATGCCCCCTCCTTCTCCATCCATGAAGACTCAGAGAGCTGTAAGAGTTCCATCTGCCTTATTACCCCGACTATGCACTCTTTCCAATTGGAAAAAAAAATAAAAATTTGCTTGTTTGCTGGCCTTGACTGGTCTAGTGTTTAACTTGTTTAGCTGGGTTATTCCATTATTTAAATATTGGTAAATGATAAAAAAAAAAAAAAGTTTTACTTTTTTTTACCATTAGAGCATACAGTGTATTACCAAATAATTAAATAAACACTTAATTTTAAAGTAAAACAACACACAGGGGTGTAAATGTAAAAATATTTGATGGAGGAAAGAAAACATAAACCTTGACAATGAACCATCCAGGAATTAAAAACAGAAAAGACAAGTGGACAAAAGTGAACTGCTTGGCTGGCATACTAACCCCCAACCCCCCACTATGCATTCTTGCTCAAGACATCAGATTGGGGAGATGAGGCAATAATTCAAATAGTGACAATGTCAGGTTAGGGGGCTCTTCTCAGGAATGTCTCCTGTACAGACAAGATGTGGTTAATAATGTCAGACAAGAGAGAGAGCACATTAATAAAGTGACCCGTGGAAGGAGCCCTCTGTGTTCCCTGCACCGGGCTCAGAGGTGTATCGCAGCAGCTGGTATGTGGAAGGGCAGTGAGGACACTAACCAAAACAAACCTCACACAGAGAGCCCTTCAACTGAGGGAACACTACACAATCCCAAAAATACTCCTGCATCTTTTGTCTTTGGCACATATCAGCTCTAAAGAATACTTTGCTGTGCAGGGAAATTCTCTGAGTTTTGGCTCAAAAACATTATAACCTTGGCTATGGGCCACCAAATCTTTTTTTTCCCCCAGCACTATAAAAACTGCCCATGAACACCAGTTTTTAGGGAAATAATATAAATCTCCCGTATCTCTCATTCTCTCTGTTAATTTGTTAAACTTCCAGAGTTCTAAGGAATGCAAATGGAGCATTTCCTGATCTCTTCATCATGTCCTCTCCCTTTCTAAAATTCTGCCTTTGAAAAGGACCCAAAGACGCTGCCTCATCCGTCGTCCAGGGGACTTCCCCTGCTAGACCTGCCAAGAGTTTTCCAAAGTCGCGCCTCCATAGCAAGTCAGAGATATCCATCTGTGTAGACAGGTATGTCGCCCCCACACACATGTGGATGAGATGATGCACGAATAAGATGACTCACAGTGACTTGTTCTCTTTCTCTTCCTTTTTTTTTCATTCTCTCTCTCATTAAGAACCATGAGCACCGCTGCTGATTAGTAAACATGTTGCAGTTCTGTCACCTAACTAATTCCCCAGAGGAACCAAAGAGCTCTCAGTGCCGGAACTGCTGGGAATAGTACTGTACCATTAGCGTCTTTTAATTGACAGTATGTTGAGTTTTACTGCAGGGGGTTCACAGATTTCATGGGGACCTGTCTTTGATCACACAAGATCCTACTTGAGAAAGAAAAAGGCTTTCTCTTTTCTTCTAAATGTTTCCCTCTTATTGTCTCTCACCATTGGCCTTTGAAATTCTCTTAAGACAGAAACCTATCCCGTCGTCCTGCCGAGTGTTGTCTCAGAGGAGGTCAGGAGGGAGAAGAACACATGTGAGACTCTGAGTTAAAACTTGTCACACCCTGATTGTAAGAGCCCTGTGTTTTTTCTCTCACTATGAGTGTAAGCTTAAAGAGAGCTCTCACAGTCAGTACTGACATTGCAGAAATGAAAATTCCCCCAAAGACAGCTGAGGGTTTTCAGTGTCATTTGTTGTGAGAAAAGAACATAACGGTATCAATGCTTGGCCCCTTCGTGTGAGTATTTGTGATTCAGGTGGTCTTGAAACACTTCCAGGGAAAGAAAAGAGTGCTCACTGCGAGAGGGAATAGTATCTTGTGTCCTGCATTTGAAACTCCAAGAGTCCCTCTTACATAAATATCACGCACTGCATATCACACACGCTCCAACACACACATTCCACTACAGACTCTCATATGTGTTGCAACACAACAGCTTCTGCAGACAAAGGCTTTCCGCCCCCTAATAGTTTAGCACACCCGCACTAACGGTCCACAGCATAACATTTTTGTCTTTTTCCTTACCATTTGAGGCCCCTGTTTTACTCTCCCACCACAGACAATCATCTTTCTTTTGGCAGTGGCCTACAAAGTCTCTTCCAACTGGGACACCACTGTTATTCCTCACTTCTTAACATATGGGGCCAGGACTAAAGAAAAAGTGTGACTAAACAGACTCATGTCTCTCTTTGACCCCCCCCCTCTTTGACCCCCCCCCCCCCCACACACACACACACACACACCCATCAGCCAGGCTCTCACTACCACCACTCCCCCCCATCCAGATGCATCAGACCTCTTATCAGCACAATGTGTTTCTACTTTTCTAATCTACATAATTTATTAAGGTCAAAAAGAGAGACTGGGGAACAAAGCCATGTACAATATTATGTCTTGGCTTTATGGGTGTTGTTGAAATGAACACCATTGCCCTGAATACATAACACACAGCTCTCCCCAACCACGAAAGCTGTACTGGTACAGAAGGAAAACAGGGAGAGTGATGGATTGTTGGAAAAGTGCGGAGGTGGGGGGTCACAGGCTTTGTGTTGCTTGCAGCTCAGCTATATAGAAGAGTACCATGGGACAGTGGTACCAAACAAGACTTAAAGGAGACCTGGGAGAGGCCTGACTCAGGAAGAGGGGAAAACATGAGTAGTTAAATTACATAGGTAGCCTTGGTGTTTGCAAAATATGAATACATAAATCCAGTGAGAAAAAAAGCAACTAGGACCATATCAGGTTGGACAAATAAGGCTTGATTGGGCAATGGTAATTAAAGGTCATTAGAAACTGCAAATGTTGTGACTCACTTGAAGAAATCATACTTTGTCCTTAGAGTAATGAGAATATTAATACTTCATACTGTGCACATAGCATTTCTATCAGTGCAGAACAAATATGTTTTTAATGGGCAGGATATTTTTTTGAGAAAAAGGTCTTTTTCTTCTCTGAACAACAGAGGAAAACATTTTCGTCAACACATTTGTGTGGAGTTATGTGTCCAACAAATGGCAAAGTAAATGTTCCCTTTTACTGGTAAAAGCAATAGAAGATAAAATAGCTCGCACACTCTCAAGCTCAAAAACAAGCCACTGAATATCTGCAAATTACTCTGCTTGTTGTGGAAGCCAGCCAATCAAAGGTATGCACTGAATGGACAACATCTGCAGGAACACATTTTCTGAAGGCGAGCGTTTCGGAGGAGGAGGGTCGAGAGGGGGGCTTCACCCAAGAGCATGGTGGACGAGGTGGGAGAGCTGGACATTCCTGCCTGATGACAGCCGTCACAGTCACACACAGGCACAGGAATGTTCAGGGGGGAGAGGCCAGGACCTGAAATGTGCCGATGGATGCGAAAAAAAAAAAGACAGAAAGAGAAAAAGAGAAAAGAGATAAAGAGAAAGTGAAGGAAGGAGGAAGAATGTCACTGCAACACTTCATTAAAGCTCAAGGCTGGTGTTCCAGGAGGGCGACACAATCTGTAATTACTTAGCCCAACCCCCCACCAATAGTAGCTCCAGTGTTCACAATTGTACCCCGTCCCCTCACCTCCCTACCCTCTTCCAACAATTTCTGTCATACAACTAGGGGGAGAAGATCGCCATAACAACCTCTAAAATGATCTCATGGAATGTGTCTAGTGGCACTGGAATAACCTGAATATGCGCTCCAGATGTGTTGGCTGTCACGGAAAGAGTAAACACATCTGATGGACAACGAATGACTGGATGGCCTCTTGGTCCACCCTGGGGAGTAGACAGAGGAGGGCCGTTACGGTGAAGAAATAGTGTGAGCATGAAAGAGGAAGAGAGAGAGCGAGATGGGGCATGAGGGGAGCGAGGGTGAGAGAAAGGCACCAGGCACCCTGAGGACCCGAGCAGCCTTATAGGCTGCCGGAGAGGCAGGAGCACTGGGCTTGATTGTTCCCGGCCTGTCCCTCCTCTGTGTGGCCTCCGAGGGGCTCCTGCAGCCTCAGCGAATTTCCGTCTGGCACAGACCTGCGAGCTCCTGGGAGCAAACTGAAATATGAACTGCAAGAAGGCAGGATGAGGGAAAGAGAGTAAAGAGGGGTCTGGGATGTGTTCGGGGGCGTCCAGATGGTGGTGGCAACTGATAGTGAACACGAATTTAAAGTGTGCACACTGGAAGTAAAAAAGCATCAGCCAAGTAGAAATAGCATATTTGTGTGCACTCAATTGCATGTACACTTGCGCACATCTGCTCAACTCTTAGATAACTTGGGCTCTTGTGGATATGTTCTAACTCCTTGTCTGTTGGTTTAGTGGCGAAAGTGTTGGAACTTCTGCTAAAGCCTAGGGCAAATGATTGGTCCGTGCTACTTGCGATGTGATACTTTCCTGTAACGTTATTATAACCAGTGTTGGAGCGTGCTGAAGTTGTTCCAAACAGAACCACACACACAGAATAAGGGAGGGGAGGCTTTAAACCCAAGCAGACTACTTCAGTTCAGGCACTGCGGTAGATCTGCCTTATGTTAAAGCATGCGACAGCTACTTAAAACGTGAACAACTTAATCCCTGTCCAGTATGCAAATACAGATTTATATGGTTGGTTTTACAAATTATGTATTGCACACCCCCTGTAAATTGGGTTGTTGTGCCCCTGGTGAAAAGACGAGACAAGATATTAGATATAGATTCCAGATGTTACTGTTATACCCTCATATGCCAAACTGGTTGTTTATGTTTAACAATACGCTCTTGATGCATCTATCTAACAATATTGCTCTTTCAGTGAAGCAAACCTGATTTGGAAAGCCTTGATAATGGCATAAAACTATTTAAGGTGATCTTTTATGTGTATTAACAAAGACACAAATTGCTAGCTAAACAGTAGAATCAAATTCCAAGTAAACTACCTATTTTTGGTTTGCACAGTAAAGACAAATTTCTTTCAACATCCCAGCCAACACACAATATGATTACATTTTCTTAACATTATGAAAATTTTATTTCTAAATGTTCTTTGATAATTCATAAAAACGTTCTGGATAACCTTTCTCCAGACTGTACCAACAGGAACTTGATTAAATATATATTTACATGTTTGTATGTACTGTATGAACAATGAACATAAGTAAAAAAAAAAAAATGAAGTGTAGATTGTTTACCATACTGGTAACACTTTATAATGACTACACACTATGAATGATTAGTTAAGCATTAGTAAGCATTTATTTCATCCTTTATAAACCATTGTTATGCGTTAGT